>JABSTQ010010643.1:0-170829 GCA_013358835.2 Ixodes persulcatus | reverse complement strand
ACTTTTACAGATATATTTCAGTATCAGTATTTTACCTACTATTTAAATGTATCCCAGTATTTGTATTTCCAAATACATTTTTGAGTATTTCTGCCCAACCCTGCTTCCCAGTACTTCCACTGGAAGGAGCCCCGCAGAGCTTCTTTTTGGACGACAGATTCGGTCGGCCCTAGATCACCTACATCCAGATCAGCAGGCGGCAGTAACCCGGCGCCAGGAAGAAGCCTTTGAGGCCAGAAATCGGCAAGTCGCTTGCCAATTGGAACCCGGAAGTCAAGTTTTTGCAATTAATTTTGGCACGAGCGGGAACCGCTAGTTGCCAGGGGTGATCTCTTGTCGTTTGGGCCCACTTTCGTATCAAGTGCAACTTGAAGACGGTCGTGTGTGGCGGCGGCACATAGATCATATCCGTACGCGGCATTGCAGCATGCCAAGTGACAGTCCAAGAAAGAGTTGCGAAGTCCAGATTCCTGATACAAGCTCCGCAACGTCAAGCCCGAATGTAGATCCGGACGTCCGTCTAGCAGCTGCGCCGACTGCTGACCAAGGAACCGAGCAACACCACGCAGGTCAATCCACATCGACCTCCTATCTTCCTAATCCTGGCGCTGCTCCAGCAGGACGTCCTCAACGCGAACATCGTCGTCCGGGGTATCTTCGAGACTACATTAGGGGGGAGGAGTGTCGTGTACTGGTCGGTGATGGCATGCCGGCCGCGAGACAGTGCGACGGTGCACGCGAGCGCCGGCTGCTGCGCGAGCCAGGCCTCCTTCCGCGTGCCCTCATTCGGGTTATGGCTGCTCAACCAATACCACCTAGAATACAAGGCCTGCGCATGACGTTTCGTTAGTAGATCCCCGACCCGCCCCAAGCGGCAAACAGGCTGAAGCTTGACGAGAGTATGGGCCGCGTCGCAACTACGTCGCATTCACCTGCGGCCACAGCTGTGTGCGTGACTGCTGAGCGCGAGCTGATTGCGAGCTTCCAGTTCATTTGCAACGCGCACGCGAACACTCCCTCGGCCACAAGCGCGAGCTTGCACGCGCTCCTTGCTTTGAGACGAGCATTTCTAGCGCGCGCGCTCGTTCTGCGGAAGAACGCTTCAAAGCAGCGACCCGGAGTATAAACAACGCCCTCGAAAATGGCGTCCAGTGCCAGCGTCCAGCGTCCAGCGAAGGGCTTTGCAGCCCTTCGCACAGCAGTAAGACATTTTCACTCATGCATTTGACGCTCCACGTGAACGTCTAACTTCATCATATGCTATAGCAACAGACACTCGGCGTGAGCATCTGTTTCATTATCTCCTACACAAACCACTGAAGCAGGCGATGGAGCAGACGATGTCGCAGACGATGTAGCAGACGACGGTGCTCATCCGGGCTACCTAGGGGGCGCTGAGGGGATCTACTAGTGATGACGTTTAGAGGAGGAAACGCGCAGGCCTTGTGTTTTAGGTGGTATTGGCTCAACCCATGTACCAATAAACCCTTGGTTCTCCGTGCCTGACACACCGAACGCCTCGAGTGGACTACTTTACAGTATTAAACCGTTTTATAACCGGTTTAATGCCACGAATTTGAAATAAAAATGCCGTAACTGACCAATTATTTCGCCTGCGTGACAGAGAAATTTTCTAATCTACCTAGTGCGCACAGATTATTTGTGATATTTGCTCTTATAATCAAGCGAAGGCAGAAAATACACTCGCTTTTTTCCCATAGAAATGTATTACAGAAAGTGATTTTCTCTCTATTTGCTGTCTGCTTCAATTTGCCACAGCACACTAGTGCCAGTTTAACATCTAGCGTACATTATAAGAGCTCTATGGTGGAACGTGACTCGCGCGTTTGCACAATAATACTGATTGGTAATTATAAGAAGCGCGAAGCGTGAATATTACCAATGGGCTTTATTCAACAAGAGCGCCTTTAAATACACACAAGCTTCACTGAAATCAGTCATTTTTATCGCCCAATCTTTTTTTTTATTATATATTTTGAAGTGCTCGCCATCCAAAGTGACTCCGCTCGAGCGCGTAGCCAGGGGGGCTATGTTGCGCTTTTTGGACTCCCAGGAGACTTGGAAGAGGGAAGTGACGTCAACGACTAGAGAAACGCAGATTGGATGTTGACAGAAGAAAACAAAATCAACATCCAATCTGCATTTGCTGTGTTGTTGACGTCACTTCCCTCTTCCTAGTCTCCTGGGAGTCCAAAAAGCGCAACATAGCCCCCCTGGGCTAATGTTTAGACGCAATTTTACCGCCTAAGTCACGGACTGAGTGCACCAGTGCGCCTGCGCGTCACGTGCCGGCCCACTCAGTGCAACAAAGAATATCTTCACCCTGAGACAGACAGACATTTACCCAACATTCCCTAGAACCGCCCCCCCCCCCCCCCCCCCCCCACCTCTTATATTGCATCGAGTGACCTTCTTCACGCTGCACGAGAAAGTTGATGCGCGAGCACTTACTGGAGTGTACACCGAAAACCGCACCCAGGAGATAAGGCCTTGTCTTCTACGTCAGTGGTTCTCAACCATTGATGTTTCGCGGACCCCTTGTGGATCGGCGGAGATGATGGAGGACCCCTTCCTTTGTGAGGGGAACGGAAATGTGTAGGTTAATTATGATAGTGATTTACTAAATAGATATAACTAAGGGCTAGTAGACTTGTCTTATTGACGTATACACGAGAAAACTCACCCGAAAATTGAAACGTTTCTTCTCAAGCTGAGAAAATACAACTTTGATTGCTGGACTTGACTGATGAGGCTGGAATTCGCGGACCCCTAAAATGCCTTCCCAGACCCTTTGGGACTCGGACCCTTTGGGGTCCGAGGACCCCAAAGGGTCCTCGGACCCCCATCTGAGAACCACTGTTCTACGTCATCACTCGTGCGTCAGCGTCGCCGCAAGCGCGTCTCGCGGTGTCTCACAACGAGCGCGACGCTATAGCTAGCATCTCACAACAGCGACAACTGAAAACGCCTTCGGAAAAGATATATGCTTTATTCAAGTACACTCTAGGAAACAATTTGCCATGAAATGGTGCTAACTGATGTAGTTGTTTTACGGCTTTACGTTTGCTGTTAGTTTCGCTCTTTGCAAACGCACTCGCATCTGCGTTGCCACGTGTAATCTTGAACAGGACCTGCGAGGAAAACAAAATGAGCGTCTTTTTCGATTTGCGGGTACTTGGCACTCACAATTTTGTTCTACGTTTTCAAGTGACATCCTCTTGAACCGGCACAAACATTACTAGATTACCTCAGTTGTGGAGTTCGCGCGGAAATGGGTGCCCCGCCCTCCTCACTCTTACAAGCTTTCACGCTTACAAGCACCGCCAACCATTCTTGAGGAAACGCTCAAGACACGTGCCGCGAGTGGGTGCTTGGTCGCCATTCGCTTCCAAGGGTCGCTCATTTCAGTTCTGCGCCGCTATTTGCTTCCAAGGGCCGCTAGAGTCACGGACTTCGTGTAGTGGCGCATTTGACGCTACTTGCAAGACAAACGTAAGCAAATCAAAATGCTTTAACCTACCGTAAAGTCCCTTGATAAAATTTACGCTTACAAGAACCGCCAACCATTGTTCTAGAAATGCGCAAGACACGTGCTACGAGCGGGTCCTTTGTCGCCATTCGCTCCCAAGGACAGCTCATTTTAGTGCTGCGCCGCCATTTGCTTCCAAGGGCCGCTCGAGACACGGGCTTCGTGCACTGCCACATTTAGCGCTACTTGCCAGAGAGACGCAAACACATCGGGGCAGGGGCGTAGCCAGGGGAAATCCAGCCGACCTTATAATAGACAATGCATTTTTGAACCCCTTTCTTTCTCCTGCACCCCAAGTCATGAACAAGCCAGCACCTCAAGCCCCCCCCCCCCCCCCCCCCCCCCCCCCGAAAAAATTCCTGGCTACGCCACTGCATCGGGGGGCTTTAGCCTACCGTAAACCCACCGTCGTTGTTGTGTGTGTTCTATAGAGTACAGTGAAACGCCATTTAGACAATGTTTGAAACAACAATGTTTGAAACATCCATATTCTATTGGGCAGGAGATCGAACTATAGGGGGCGCTCTGACCCGTTTGTTGTCCCCATACTCTGTGTTTACTCAACACAAGGCCTGTGCACATGCCGAGAGGCCTTATGGGCATGTCCATGTCATCTTCTACAATTCGCAACTCCAACGCCCTATAGGTGGCGGGGCGGTAGTTCCAAGATGGCGGAAGAGACGGGGATAGATTCTCCAGGGTTTCGCGTGCGCTTGTTTGCTGACGCTGGTCAGTGCGCTCAAAATGATTTATTTGTCTGCAAACGCGAAGTGGTTAGGGCAGGATCATATTACAGTTTTAAGCCCGTTAGCGAAATGAGCATGCTGATATTTAAAAGTTGCAGAAACTTCGACTTGCGAAGCTTTGTGGTGGGCGAGCGCGTTTTACGCACCCGCCACATCACTGTTTGTGGCAGAATATTTTTGAGGGTGATGAAGATATCGTGTTTGCGCTTTGCCTGGCCATTAGTGGTCTAAAATGTGAGCAGCGCACGGTGAACCGTGACCGTCAAGCTTCAGAAGAGCAGCGTTCACAGTATTGACGCCTTCGTGTCACAGGCTCACAACTCTATGCTCACCGTCTTGGTTTTAGTGTATTGCAACACGTGATCAAACTGCTCTATTGTTATTGATAGGATTACCGCAGGCTACCGTGCGGTGTAGCATTACAACCGGAGGCTCGCGCTGCGCCTTTGAAGCACAATTTTCAGCGCGTGCCAGGAGCGTTGCCGTGCTCACGGTAGCCAACAATAGCCTGCGGTAACGCTATGTTAAAACTGCCTATTACCACAATCGGCGTGTTTAGGGGTTTCATTGAATGCTGTACCAGAAATGCATTTTTTAATATACCGCACGTTTTTTTTTTCTTTTTTGTACCGTGTTATTTGCAACGTTGTGGCCCCTCTCACCTAAACTGCCCGTTCTAAGCTCTCGTCACGAACGGCTGGCTAACACAGACGCGCTTAAAATGCTTCGGGCATTCATTTATTTATTTTGTAATTGCCTGAAAGCAGGTACGCGTATTCTATCTTTTAAAAGTGCTTGGAGTAAATGGTCATGTTCCTACGGCCTTAAAACGCAAACCCATTCCCGACGTGTATTGCTCGACATATCGTTGCGCGACCAGTTTTCTCCTACTTAGGGCAAATAATAGACATTTCATAGACCGAACGCTTGAGCTCTACATTATTAGTAGGAGCGTTTGCCGTCACGTTGAGCACAGATCGAGCTGGCGGTCATGCACAAGACCAGCAATCCGCAGCGTATGCGATATACGAAAAGTCCCTCATGAAATTAGACATCCCGGTCCTTCGTGCAACGCTGTTGCGAGGTGGAGCACAAGAATTCCTATTTTAACGCGCTCACTTTTTTCGTTACAACGGCTTTACGCATCAAGGCCGACAGCGCCTGCGACCTTTTCCGCGCCGCCGCCGCCGCTGCCGTCCCCGTTCCTCTAGTTCCCCGCTCGTCCGCGGGAGGGCAAGCGGCGCGCTGGAGTTGCGAATAGAGCGCGGGGCACAGTTTAATGTAAAAATACTAACAATCGACGAAGCGACGTTAAGAGCTGGATCTATCCTCAGAGAATGCGAGCTTGACCTACTTCGGCTTTTGTGCTGAGCTGGGACCGTGCATGCTGCATTGTTCATGCAGGCCGGAGTGGAAACAAAAGAGCCCCTCCTCCCCCTCACCGGAGAACACGAACTCCAGCCGAACGCTGACGCCGCGTTCGGTTATGTCGGCCGAGCGCTGAGTCATTGTATTTGTTGTCCCCATCCGTGTAGTTCTAAAGTTAACCGCTTGGGGCGTCGCGGTCGCTCCTCCTCCCCAATAGTATACACTGCAGTTACCATAGCAGCCATCACCCCAAAAAGCTGGCTTGTCGAACGAAAGGATGCTAGCCTTGGGAGGGGATTGGTTCTGCTCGTGCAAGCAGCGTCTGCAGCAGGGTGTAAGATAGACTGGTGGGGAAACGAGAGCCGATTGAGCGACCTGACTGTGTCCCCACTCTAGGAGGCCTCGTTGCAATTCACATAGATGGCGCCACGTGAAGCAGAAACGAAAAACTATATTCTCATTAATTTATCGGGCAACACAACCCATTAGCAGTTTATTTCATAAACTGTGCACGAACCACGCACGTTTTACTAAGCAAGCTCTTATTATATTTAATATATAGGCTCTGTTTTGCACGTAGTTTCACAATGCAAAAAAAAAAAAAAAAAAGAAACGAGGGGGCGCGCAGTGCGATAATTAGATTAAGGAGGGCTGAGAAGTCAGATAAGGCACGTCGTGACTTCCTCGACGGTTTCGATTCCACTCCGCCTGCAGATGTGTTTGGCGATCTAGCCTATAAGCTTCCGCTGTTTACGTGCAAGCAAGGAAAGTTTTAGTTCGGCGTGATTTGAAACCAGCGGTACGCCGTCGCACTACACTGCGGTCACACTGTGCCCAGCACGAGAGGGTCACCCGAACTCAACATCGCCGGCGTTAAATATCACCGCTTTTTCTTTCCTCGGTTCGTAAAGGCCTATCCAAACACGATACTACAAAAAACGTGAGGCGACCCGACACCGTCAAAAATCGTGGTAATTGAAGCGCCCGGCTGTCCGACAATCCGTTGTCTCTTTGGACACCGGTCAAGCGAACATTACGATTTTCCTCCTCGCTTCCTCCGCTTTTCGGTGACCTCGTTCTCGACCGACTAGACGTCACATGCCACCTGCCAATGATGTCCTGGGGGGCTATGTTGCGCTTTTTGGACGCCCAGGAGACTAGGGAGAGGGAAGTGACGTCAACGACTAGAGAAACGCAGATTGGATGTTGACAGAAGAAAACAAAATCAACATCCAATCTGCATTTGCTGCGTTGTTGACGTCACTTCCCTCTCCCTAGTCTCCTGGGAGTCCAAAAAGCGCAACATAGCCCCCCAGATCTTCTGCCGGGCTCTGGAATCCTTGATCGTGTTCCAAAATTTACTCGATCTTACTCTAGGGTAAGTATTTTGTACCTTTGCGCTCGAAAACTTACCCGCGTCCAGCGTCGCTCTATCTGTGTTATCACGTGACATGACCCGCCGGAGTAGTTTGAATATATTTGGGTAAGATTTCGAACGCATCCCTTCCCTTTCCTGTTTTGGGGGCCTAAAGAGCAGCGGAGGCCTTGAGCGATTGACCGACAGCCAACAAAGTTTGCTAGTGGCTGCCCGGACCCACGTGATGTGCCTGTTCATGGCTCCCGTGAAAAGCACGGGCGACCTTTGACGGAGGGTACTTTCCCCCGGCGAAAACGAACAAAACAACAAACAGACGGAAGCGGAGCGGCGCGCGATTCATGTCGGGGTCGTATCGCCTCACGATTTTTGTAGTATCCTGTTTGGAGAAACCTTAAACCGACAAACAGTTCGGAACAGAACTAGTGGCCCATACCTTAAAAATCCTGTCCGTCCCCAGGCGTCAAAACACAACGAGAAATACCAATGTCGTCTGCGACTGCCAAATATGTCTGCTCCAAGCACGTTCGGGAGCAAAACATACACAACGGAAAGCAAAGAGCACTTAAGACTTTTCGCAAACGACTTCTCGTGTTCAGCCGCTCACGCCGTGTCGAAAATGCAACCAAGCTAAGAAAAAAATTGACCTCATCTCCACGTGGTGAATGATGTTGCTTAGGGCGAAGCTCTGGTGGTGCTTGTCTGCGTAGACGCCGAGCCGCAGCATGCCGAGCCTTTTCATTCATGTCAGTAGGAGAATGTGTGGTTTTCTTCTTTTTCTTTTTTTAAGCAGACAGATGGGATGGCATCTCAGAACCCCTACTCTTTTTTTCTTCTTTTTCTTTGAGCCTTTTCATTCATGTCAGTAGGAGAATGTGTGGTTTTCTTCTTTTTCTTTTTTTAAGCAGACAGATGGGATGGTATCTCAGAACCCCCTACTCTTTTTTTCTTCTTTTTCTTTTTTCATAATTTTTTTCATCTTTTTTTTCCCAATTTGTTTTTGCCCTACACGAGCACGTGAGCATGTGCTCACGTGCTCGTGAGCACGTGATCTCACGAGCAGAAGCATGAGCACCCGACGCCGGGCCTACGGCGGACGGCGGACGGACATGGCTAGCCCCTAAGGAGCTTCGCCCCTAAAATATTTAAAAAAAATGATGTTGCTTGGGGCGAAGCTCTGGTGGTGCTTGTCTGCGTAGACGCCGAGCCGCAGCATGCCGAGCCTTTTCATTAATGTCAGTAGGAGAATGTGTGGTTTTCTTCTTTTTCTTTTTAAGCAGACAGATGGGATGGCATCTCAGAACCCCCTACTCTTTTTTTTTCTTCTTTTTCTTTGAGCCTTTTCATTCATGTCAGTAGGAGAATGTGTGGTTTTCTTCTTTTTCTTTTTTTAAGCAGACAGATGGGATGGCATCTCAGAACCCCTACTCTTTTTTTTCTTCTTTTTCTTTGAGCCTTTTCATTCATGTCAGTAGGAGAATGTGTGGTTTTCTTCTTTTTCTTTTTTTAAGCAGACAGATGGGATGGCATCTCAGAACCCCCTACTCTTTTTTTTCTTCTTTTTCTTTGAGCCTTTTCATTCATGTCAGTAGGAGAATGTGTGGTTTTCTTCTTTTTCTTTTTTTAAGCAGACAGATGGGATGGTATCTCAGAACCCCCTACTCTTTTTTTCTTCTTTTTCTTTTTTCATAATTTTTTTCATCTTTTTTTTCCCAATTTGTTTTTGCCCTACACGAGCACGTGAGCATGTGCTCACGTGCTCGTGAGCACGTGATCTCACGAGCAGAAGCATGAGCACCCGACGCCGGGCCTACGGCGGACGGCGGACGGACATGGCTAGCCCCTAAGGAGCTTCGCCCCTAAAATATTTAAAAAAATGATGTTGCTTGGGGCGAAGCTCTGGTGGTGCTTGTCTGCGTAGACGCCGAGCCGCAGCATGCCGAGCCTTTTCATTAATGTCAGTAGGAGAATGTGTGGTTTTCTTCTTTTTCTTTTTTAAGCAGACAGAGGGGATGGCATCTCAGAACCCCCTACTCTTTTTTTTTCTTCTTTTTCTTTGAGCCTTTTCATTCATGTCAGTAGAAGAATGTGTGGTTTTCTTCTTTTTCTTTTTTTAAGCAGACAGATGGGATGGCATCTCAGAACCCCCTACTCTTTTTTTTTTCTTCTTTTTCTTTGAGCCTTTTCATTCATGTCAGTAGGAGAATGTGTGGTTTTCTTTTTTTTTTTTTTAAGCAGACAGATGGGATGGCATCTCGGAACCCCCTACTCTTTTTTTTCTTCTTTTTCTTTTTGCATAATTTTTTTCATATTTTTTTTCCAATTTTGTTTTGCCCTACACGAGCACGTGAGCATGTGCCCACGTGCTCGTGAGCACGTGATCTCACGAGCAGAAGCACGAGCACCCGACGCCGGGCCTACGACGGACGGCGGACGGCGGACGGCGGACGGACATGGCTAGCCCCTAAGGAGCTTCGCCCCTAAAAAAAATAGTCGTGTGGTAATTTTATTTTGTCAGGATTTAATAAATTCTACTTCAAATTAAAGAACATCACTGACACAGTGCGTTCCCTCGCAGAGTACGGAAGTCTATCGGGAGTCTATTGGAATACAGGAACTCGACGGAAGTCTATCGCCTTCTGTAGAGTTCCTGTATCCCTTATAAAATTATCAGTGAGTTTCAATTGAGTTTCAAATGTATTCTATAAGAATACAATGAAAAGTCAATTGAAACGCATAGATAATTTTTGTAATGGATAGGCTCCCTACGGGAACCGGAGTCAGGCGTTGAGCCATCTTGAAATACTAAGTTATGTGGGAAAGCCAGTTCTCGCGCGTGTAGGAGCCGTGCTCCGCCGATTGCGGCCGGTCACGTGTCTAAATTCGGCGAATAGCGGCTCCAAGCATGAAAAACAGGAAAGGAGGAGAAAGAGGCACAAGCAGGGGAACATACGCCGGGGCGCGTGCAACGGCTGCGAATCGACTTTCCTGCACGGCGCAGGATTCTTTGCTCCTCACGTGTACGATCTTGGTGAATAGCGTCGCTGTGGTACGTGGAAAACAGACGCGCAACTCTGGCTCCCGTAAAGGGCCTATACAAGAACTGTAGCCGATAATGATGATGATGATCCTATGACTGTTCCCTTTGTAACGGGCGAGCTGGAATATCCGTGTCCTAGTCAAAATTAGAAAATAAAAATAAAAACCTAAAGAGAGAAGAAACAGAAAAACAATACCCCTTGCTGTCGCATATCTTGTGCCACCAGTGCTCAAATCTTGCCTTCGTCCTTGGCTAACACATGCATACACGAGTCAGTGTCCTGCCTAGCTGTTGCTGATGTGGCTGAGCTGGCACACATTCCGCTAAAAATTGGTGTGTGTATGTTTATGCATACTGAACTTAGTCTCCCTCAATGGGCAACTTGTCTCTCAGCTGTAGGTGAGAAATTTAGCCAGTGCGATACAACCGCTAGCCTGGGTTCTGTAGACTGGTACGAATTCCATCACGAGACTGAGAGCCAGTAAGCTGTGAGGAAGATGGCGAGGGAACAGGTCGGACTTGGTCTCATTAACCATCCTGTGCCAAAAGTACCATGGCAAGCTGAATAGACTTGTTCCAACACAAATGTCACCACTACACTGTGATGGTGGACACGTTCTACTACGAAATTCATCAGCTTCAGACAACAGCTGTCAATCAAGTGATCAAGTACTGCCTAACAACGTTTGCTGCGCATTGACTGCCAGTCAAAATCGTTTCGGACAACGGTCCACCACTCAACAGCGCAGACTTTAAGTGTCTGCAGCACCGAGAAATCTCCCATGTGACATCCAGCCCCTACCACCACAAGTCCAATGGAATGGCAGAGAGAGCGGTACAGGAAGCCAAAAAGCTCATGAACAAATGCAGCTATAGAACTACAGAATACTACGATGCTCTACTTGAGTTGCGCAACACACCTCGAGACGAAGTCCTGGGATCTCCAGTTCAAAGGCTTATGAATAGGCACATGAGGACAGAGATTCTCACGGATCCTTCGCTGCTTCAAAGCACGAAAACAAACCACACAGAGGTCCGATAGCGGTTTAGGGACAAACAAAAGAAACTACGACAACGCCTATAACAAAAAGTCTAAACCTGAACTTCACACCGGAGAATATATATTATTTAGGGATCAGCTCTGCGGAAAGTGGAGGCCTGCTGTCGTTGTAGCAAAAGCACCACAGCCCGTATGTCGTTCAAGACGACGACGGTGTCCAGTGAAGGCGAAACAGCATAGTGCTCGCAGAAGCCAAAGAACGAAAAGAAAACCGGCCTGCTTCAGGGACACAAACTTCGTCGACAAGTAAGGGAAGAAAGAGAGATGTCGACTGGTACGAACTCCATCACGAGACAGAGAGCCAGTAAGCCGTGAGGAAAACGACGAGGGGGGAAGGCGAGATCGAACATACGAGACGGGCCTTGGACAGCATGGCGGAAAAGCTTATGCCACCTCACCCTTATTTCTAATAACGTCTTGTAAATGAACCCATTATTCGTGTAAACAACAGGGTCTTTAACGTGCACTACGCAGTAGTGATACACGACCGCACTCCGGTACGCTGCTCATCCAGATCGAAACGGGCAGGGGTGGGGATTGAACCCAGGATCCCTGGGTTCTGCAGCGCGAGCTTTCGCTCCACGTGCTCGAGCTGGTGTGCGCGATCTCCCCACACATTCCGATAAAAAATTGGGGTGTGTGTATGCTTAAACAGACTATTAGCCCCGTGCGCGACCGAAAGCGTCGCTGTGGTCGGCCTTCCACAATTGGCCGAACGCTGACTATGACGTCGGAAAGGGGATTTATCATCGACGGAAATAAGAGGAATGAAAGAACTTTAATTTTGACGGTGTTGGCAGTGTTCCTTTGAGAGCGCAATGATTTCAAGCTTCCACTTTGCTAATAACAAACACCATCGAACTTGTTGTTTGCAAGGTAATGACGTCACAAGGGGGAACCACAGGAGGGCGCCACCAAAACATCTCGCCGTTAATACTCCGTTTCACCTTATGTTGTACCGCAGACAAGGCTAGAAGCGCGAGCTCATAGCGTTGGGAGCTACTCTTAACGCACGAGAGCTTTTTCCGCCGAGATGTGCCCTAGAGCAAGGAGCTCGCGCTTGTAACCTTTCCTGCGGTACATCATAAGGTGAAACTAGGGTGAAACAGAGTATAGAACTTGGTCTGCCTCAACGGGCGACTTGTCTGCCAGCTGTAGATGAGAAATTTTGCCAGTGCAGTAAAACCGCTAGCCTGGGGTTACACGACCGTGCTCCGGTACGCTGCTCATCGAGATCAAAACGGGCAATAGGGGCGGGGGGGGGGGGAGAGAGAGAGAGAGAGAGAGAGAGAGAGAGAGAGAGAGAGAGGTGTTGGGCAGAAAGGAAGCCTGGAACTAAGGGGTGGGGATTGAACCCAGGATCCTGGGGGTTCTGCAGTGCGAGCTTTCGCTCCACGTGCTCCGAGCTGGTGTGGGCTAGCCTAGAGTTCCTGTATAGACCTTTCCAAGAAAGAGCGTATGGCCGGTGCCATTTCCAGTGTTCGTGCGTATGGCGCGTACTTTGCTCGTTTTCCGGAGCGACGCACACGCGCGTGCTGAGCTGTGGAGATCGCACGCTGGGCTGTGGATTTGTATACATTGGAAAGGTCTATAGGCTCCCTACGGGAGCCAGAGTTGCGCGTTTGATTCCACATGGTTAAAATTGCGCACAGACAGAAAGGAACAGAAAAGAGGGAAGAGAGAAGAGACAAGCGCTTGATTCCACATGCCGCGTGCCGCCCTCGCCGCTATTCGCCGAGATCCGATCACGTGAGGAGCCGTATCAAGTGTCGTGCAGCAAAGTAGACGTTGCACGCGCCCCGGCGTACGTTCCCAGGCTTTTGAGCCCGCCGCGCGCCTCGAACGCGCGGCGCTGCTATTCGCCGAATTCAGTCACGTGAGGAGCTGGATCCACATGCCTTGCGTGAACGCGCAACTCTGGCTCCCGTAGGGAGCCTATACAGGAACTCTAGGCTAGCCCACTTGGCCAGCGATCTCCCCACACGACTTGAGTGATCGAAAGCGTCTCTGTGGTCGTCCTGCCATGATTGGCCGAATGCTGACTATGACGTCAGCAAAGGATTCTTCATCGACGGAACTAAGAGGAATGCAAGAATTTTAATTTTGACGGTGATGGCAATGCTGCTTTGAGAGCGCAATGATTTCAAGCTTCCACCATGCTCATTACAAACACCATCGAGCTTGTTGTTCGCAAGGTAATGACGTCACGAGAGGGAACCATAGGAGGGCGCCAGCGAAGCTCCTCTTGTGGACGCACTGCCCGTGCCTTCTGTATGCCTCCGCGCCATCTATTGTAAGGCGGAGGTATACCTGCCAATGGGAAGCCGCCAGGAGGACACAATCAGGTCGCACTGCTGCGGCAGGTTTCAGTGGTGTAGTCGCTTTCCCACCTGCCTATTGTACACCCTGAAGTGTAGGCAGTTCCGCTACAGAGCTAGTCTAGTAACGTTGACGGGCACGCGGCCGTGCAGATATAAACACTTTTCCAATGCGCCATATTTGCGCCGCCATAATTGACCTGCTGCCTCGCCGAGATGCCTAGCCAGCGAGATGTGCACGGACAAGTCGATACAAAAAAAAATAAAAAAAAATATATGCATTAGGAACAAGAACATTGTAATATTTTGAAGGTCAACAACTTGTCCTGCAAACACATTGATGAAGCGAAGCGAGAAGAATGAGAGAAAAAAGAAAATTAAGGTCAGTTGTGGCGGGACTGATACACGGCTGCCGGAAGAGCGGGTCGGGGGTATTCATTGCACGACATGTGTGAGGGCGACGTTTAGAGCGCATGCTCAGAATGAGTCTTCAATATTAAACTGTCAAGTTCAGTGTTGTCCAGTGTTCAGACTTTGTGCAGTATCAGGTATCACTATATTTTTTTTTTTTGCACAGTACTTCTGGACGTTTCCGTGAAATGCGATAATGATACTTGTTAGATTTTTTTAGTGCATTCTTCTTTTTGAATATTTAACTGTCCTAACGTAATTCTCCCCTCCCGGGTTTTCTTTTTTTGTTAAGGGAGGGAGAATGTTGTATGCTTTGAATTAAAAGAGATGGCGCTACCGGTCTCACGCCGACCGGTACAGCGTATGACGCAATAAACACGAGCGAACGGCACGCGCCTAAGGGCTGGCCCGGAAAAGAACAGATGCTCGCTGACCCTTGACTTGGCTGGACTGCTTCTTTACGCCTCCGGGCGTCTGCTTCGGTCACCGGACGGTAACCACCTTTCTTATCATGTAGTCTTAGCCCCTTTTCAATTTAAAATATTACAATGGCGACGAGGATGGGATAATTGTTTAGAGGTTTTTGCACGATGTCCAGCTGAGTCAGGTGTAGGGGTCGGCGGCTCTCCGCGTCCCGGTTCGGTGGTTGGAATACCGGCACGTAACCGCTCTTTAGTTTTCACGGTTGCTTGCTTTGCCGCAGGCGTTCCAGTATGCAGTTTTGTTTTTGCTCCGAGGTCTTCGTTTCGGCGCTTCGCCATGTTCTTGTATAGGCTTAGTATAGTTCACCTTGTCTTTAGGGGTTGAGGGTGCGTTTCTGTCTGCACACAAACTCGCCCAGTACGTCCACTTTTGCGTTTCACATAACCCTTAAAAAAAAATGACTTCATCTCTTTCTTCCACTGCAACGTCGTCAGTTGCGTCGGTCGGGCCGACAGTGTTCCCTCCGCCGGCCGTGTTCTTAGCTGTACCAGGTTCGCCAGCCGTGGCTTGGCCTGCCTGGAAGCGTTCCTTCCTCTCGTTCCTTGACGCGTCGGGGTTACACGCCGTCGAACCTCGTCGTAAGAAAGCCATGCTCTTTTCTTTGTTGAGTACAGAAGGGCAGCGCATCGTGAATGCCTTTCAACTCGATGAGACGCCCGTCGCTGAAGGAACCGACGCGTTCCAAGCATTTCTAGAAGCCGTAGGTAATCACTTCGAGTTTTCCGGCTGTGTTTCGCTAGAACGCAGGAAGTTTCGAGAGATGATTCAGCGTCCCGGAGAGACGGTTAGCGAGTTCCTCGCCCAGCTGCGCCGGCAGGCTCGTTTTGTGCTTTCGGGGACAACCTAGATGAACGGTTGTGTGAGGCTTTCCTGGAAGGGTTGGACTCGAAACGCGTCCAGGATCGAATTCTTCGGGAATGTACCGGCAGTGAGGTGCCTACGCTATCTAGGTCTATCCAGTTAGCACTTCAATAGGCAGTTTTAGTATAGCGTTGCTGGCTCTTACGTACGCAATACGCAATAGTATAGCGTACGCTAAAAATGACCTGCTCGGACCGAATTTAGTTGTGCGTTACGTTTTCGGGACGTTTTCGAGTGAACACCGCGCATGATCTTGGTTAAATTTGCTAGAGCCGTAGAATTCCGCGTGCTTATAGCGCAACCATGCTCCTGGAAAGAAATATTTAAAATGAAAACGTGTCCAATCATTTTATTTCAAATTAAACCAAGCCGCAGCTGCCTCGTCAAGCGCGCTTTTCTGCGGGGTACAGAGGCTACGAGTACGAGTGCGTAGCCAAATTCGATCACGGAGCCTCCGTCAGTCGTCCCGTGGAAACGGCAGCTTTTATCAATGCTATCGCGGAATGAAATTCATGACCTACTGATGTCCAGTGCATAGCGGCGAGAACTTCGGCGATTTCTTTTAGTCGTTCGTCCGTCGGCGATGAACTGTGCGAATAGGCTTAGCGTTGAGCAGATCGCAGCGTTGACGCACATCCCGAGCGGCGAACATTTTCACTGTGCACTCCTTCAGCTGCACGACGATCTGATTCGACCGCGGTAGGTCCCAGAAAGAATTGCCGAGCTGAACACCACGCAATTTCACGTAACACAGAACTTCGAAAACACCACATCGCCCTTGCTGCGCCAGTCGAGGTAACCGCCATCTTGAAACTGGCGCTCTCGTTGGGTCCGAGATCTCTCGAGAGCGTCCCGCAAAGCCCGCTAGCCCGTCACGCAAAATCCCCAGCGTTGCGTGCGTACGCAATACGCTAGCTCTTCTATTGCGTTCTGCGCACGCGCACACACGACCCGCAATTTTATTGCGTACGCAAGGCTTTAGCGTACGATCCACTAAAACTGTCTAATATGAGCAGTCCGCGAAGAAGGCGGAATCCTTTCATCGTCACGAACAACCCCGGGCATCGGCACCGGCTGAAGTCCAGCGCGTTCAGGAGCGCGCGCCCATTCGAACGCCGAGTCGGCCGAGCTTTCAAGATGGCGGTCCATGGCCGTCTTTCTCCACCGGTGCTGTTCAAGATGGCCAACCCGGCTACCCCCCGTGGCCCTACTATGGATACACCCCGTCGCAGCCTGGACCCAGGAAGTCTTGGGCCCCGGCCGTCCCTGGTCACGTGCCCCGGTTTGCGGCGCGGTCCTTTCCGCAGCAGCGAGGTCGTGATCCTGCTCCGCCACGGATTGGAAGGGGAGACGCCGACGGCGCCTGCTACTTCTGCGGCCGACGTAATCATGAACGCGCACTGTGCCCGGCGGCTCAGGCGACCTGCTTCCTGTGCGGGAAGCTGGGCCACTTCGCGGCAGTCTGTCGGAGCCGTCGTCCGCCGTCATCTGCCTTCATGTATGACCGGCGTCAGTCTTCGTTCCCGGTGCAAGGCCTTGACTCGCGGCGAACCTTCGCCGACCGGCAGTCCAGAGGAGCCAGGTCTAACCTGGTGGGCCTGGTGGATCCCCCTCCTGCTTCGGATCAGCTGTCAAGTGTGACGTTCCTGGAGGACAACACGCTTCCTGTCGAGACGGCGGAGCGAGGCGACGGCGGCACCGTGTACCGAGACGCTTTCATGGCCGAGATCACGGTAAATGGAATTCCTCTCCGCCTCCCTGTTGATACGGGTTCCTTTGTATCGATCTTGAGTGAACGTGCATTTAATTAAATCAACAGGGATAACAGCATAAAGTTACATCCACCACCGAAGGCTCTCGTACACTACATGCAGGATGCGATCCCTGTCCTGGGATGCTTTGGTGGACAAGTAATCTTTAAAGATCGATGGGCGGCTTTGAAATTTTACGTCACTAAGACTGGACGCTCACTACTTGGCACCGATTCTGTCCGCGACTTGAAGCTTGTTTTCAATGGTGCTAAATACCAATGTTTATATACCAACGCAGCTGAAGGGAGAGGAGCACCACGACCTGATGTGAGATCAGCGACCCACCCGCAGCAACGACCGGCTACCGTGTCTTCCCATCAAGCCACCCTCCCTCCTGGGTTCCAACGAGCTGCAAGTTCCGGACTGGCTTCAGCTCTGGATGTAAACAGTCCTTCATCTTCACCTTCATCTACGGTTTCTGAAGAAACCACACTGAAAGTCCTGGACGATTCAAGTCCGGAACACCATCCTGAGAGTCAAGGACTTCAACATCCACACCATCATCCTGCGAAGGCGAGTCCATCAAGTTCTTCATATATAGATCCAACAAGTCATCATAGAAATACAAGCAATGCTCCTGTTACATCCAATGCATCCACAACCATTTGCAGTATGTATTCCCAAGCGCCCCGGCCCGCACTCAAGGAATCATGGGAACGGTGTTCCTTCATCTCCCTAATGATCACTAATTTTCGACCAACTCCATGGTTACACATCTTTTTAGCGTAATTCGAGGTCACCCTAAACAAGCGCCTGATATACCCCAAGGACCTGTCATATAACTTTTAAAATTGCTCGTCAACGTCAGCATTTTTTATACTGCGCATGCGATCTACCTTTCAACCTGGCTGAGCTGCAGAAATCTCTTACAATATTATCATTCTCGCGATTATTGTTTGAGCAGGAATTGCTTAAAAAGCCGATAATTCACAAAAGCAAAAACCAGGATTTAGCTCGGAGTCCGCGGGGCTGTTTATAGCATTTATAACGTTTCTAGCTTAATATCAGCATGATAATAATGTAAGAGATTTCTGCAGCCCATCCAGGTTGAAGGGTGGACCGTATGCACAGTATCAAAAACGCTGACATTGAGGAGAAATTTTAAAAGTGACATGACAGGTCATTGGGTATATCAGGCGCTTGTTCAGGGTGACTCCGAATTACGCTCAAAACCTGTGTAACCAAGAATAGGGTTGAAATTACCGATCGCTAAAGAGCTGAGGCACACCGTTCCCATGATTCTTTTAGCGCGGGCCGGGGCACTTGGGGGATATAGCAAATGGTCTGTTGCCACCAGGTTTCGAAGAATTCGAACATCTTTTCAGTCCTGGATTGGGTTTGGTAAAAAACCACACACACAAGGTTAAGGTGCGACATACTGTTCCACCTGTACAATCGAAGCTCCGACGTCTCCCGATGACTCTAAGGGATCGTTTCTCTGAAGAGATTTTCAAGTTAGAACGACAGGGTGTAATTGAACGTATTGATGCTTCTGAATGGGTGTCACCCATCGTTGTCGTGCAGAAACCAGACAGTAACATCCGAATGTGTGTTGATCTTAGGGAGCCGAACAAAGCTGTCGTCATAGATTCATTTCCGCTTCCTCATATTGATGAACTTTTGAATTCCTTGCGTGGAGCAGCAGTCTTCTCAAAACTGGATCTGGCATCTGCATATCATCAAGTTCGTCTCGACCCGGTGAGTCGGGACCTCACGTCTTTCATCACACATGAGGGCTTATTTAGATTTAAGAGAGTTTGCTTCGGGTTGGCATCTGCGCCCGCAGCATTTCAACAAATCATGTCTAAACTTCTCAAAAACTGTCCTGGTGTCCGGTTCTACTTGGACGATATCATCGTCTATGGATCCTCTTTGAAGGAACACGATGAGAACCTCCGTCATGTGTTGTGTCGTATTTCCCAAGCGGGAATGAAATTAAATCGTAAAGGTGTTTTTCGAGTTCAAGAACTTTCATTTTTGGGACTCCTTTCCATGAAAGGGTTAGCACCCCTTTCATCTAAGGTAGATACAGTCCTAAATTTTCCAACTCCTTCAGATCCAGTAAAGTTGAAAGCGTTTTTGGGTCTTGTCGAATATTATAGCAAGTTCATCCCACATTGCTTCACCATCGCTGAGCCAATGCGTAGACTTCTTCGTAAGGGTATTCATTTCAACTGGTCTCCGGAAGTCGAGGCTAGTTTCCAGAATGTAAAGGCTTCCATCCAGAAAGCCCCTATTTTGTCCATCTTTGACCCGACATTACCTATAGTCGTGGCAACAGATGCTTCACAGTACGGTCTTGGTGCTGTTTTACAACAACGGTATGGTAATCAACTTCGTCCTATGGCTTTCGCATCTCGCTCACTGACTGATGCTGAGCGCAGATATTCAACTGGCGAAAAGGAAGCACTCGCATGTCTTTGGGCCTGTGAGAAGTGGCATGTTTACTTGTGGGGAAGATCGTTCGTCATTCGAACTGACCATCAAGCGTTGGTTACTTTACTTTCAAACAAAGGTTCCGGAATTCGTTCTTTACGAATCACCCGCTGGTCGGCAAGACTGTTGAATTACAATTTCAAGATGGAATTTCAGAAAGGAGCAACCAATGTCGTCGCTGACGCATTTTCAAGATTACCAGTGCCCGACACTGAAGAAGGCATGAGGTTCGACGAGGAAATAGTTTCTACCATCATGGCTCCATTGTCTAAACAAGGTTTTCAAGAGGCTACGGCCAACGACTCAGTCCTGCCATCAGTGATTCGTTACACTACTTCATTCTGGCCGCAAGACGATAACTCAATTGCAGATCTACGACCTTACTATCAGGTACGAGATCAACTTTCGTTGAACGAAGGGATCCTATACAAAGGAGAAAAGATGGTTGTTCCTGTGAAACTACGTGATTGTATAATTGAACTGGCGCATGAAGTCCACCAAGGAATATCAAGAACCACAAGTGTAATCCGCGAACACTACTGGTGGCCTCAGATGAACCAACAGATCAAGGTGAAGATAGAAAATTGCACAGTGTGTCACTCAACGGACAAAACAGTCAAGGCGGCACCAGCTCCTTTACAGCCCATCAAGTTTCCAAGCCAACCTTGGGAGAAGCTCGGAATCGATATTGTTGGTCCGATTGATCATGCGCCACCGTCTCAGCGATTCTTCATTGTTCTCATAGATTACCACTCTAAGTGGCCCGAAGTCCAAGCTACGTCTTCCGTAACGTCAGCCACAGTTATAACGTTCCTGAAGAACGTTTTTTCCCGGGAAGGACTTCCATGTGAGATTGTCTCTGACAATGGTGTCCAATTTGTATCTCGTGAGTTCCAAGATTTCTTGCGTCAACATGGTATTAAACATAGGACAACAGCTCTGTATCATCCTCAATGTAATGGGCAGGTCGAAAGATTTAATCGTGTCCTGAAGTCTTGCCTACAACTCGCTGTAGTGCAAGGTCGTTCGCTTCCTGATGCTGTTCGTGATCATCTAGAAGCATATCGTCGAACTGTGCATCCTGCAACTGGGTTTGCACCATCACTTCTTCTCCACGGGCGGATTCATCGCTCAAGACTTGATCTACAGGGTATGCCTACGAAGGAAGTTCCGGATAACTTCTATGACAAACGAAATCAGCTTCCCGAAAGAGTCCACGTATATCAACAGAAAATGAAGTCCTACTCTGATCATCGACGTGCGGTACGACCGCCACAATTTTGTCCTGGGCAAACAGTTCGTGTCTTCAAGCCCAATCATCATGATAAACTGCATAGTTCATACTCTGAACCTCATAGGATACATACACAACTGGGACCTGCCACATATCAACTGGACTACGGTAGACGCTGGAATGCTATGAAGTTAACAAAGACATCTCGTCTGCCTCCTGTTCCTGTGAACCTTTCTGATCCGTCTTGGGATAGCGATGAAGATGAAGATACAAGGCATATTTCCACTTATAGGCATATATATACACATCCTTTGGTCCATGCATCTACCCGTGCTCCTGAAGCTACTGAACATCATATCCAAGCATCTGTCGGTGGTTCTCCGCCACCTGAAGGTTCCAGTGGGCAGCCAGTACTCCGCTCTCCTGGGGAACCAGATGCTGCGCTTCCTGAACCTGGCTTCCCTGTGGAGCCTGATCCGTCATTTACAGCTGCTGGCCTGGGTTCCTTGGGAAACCTCGGGCATGCTGTGCAGCCTGAGCACTCTGCTGTGCCAGGGCCTAGTGGGCCTCCTCCTGCTGTGTCTCCTGCTCCTGCTGGTCCAGAACCTGGGTCCGCCGTGGATCCTGGCCTACCTGCTGTGGTCCAGGGTCATTCTCTTGCTTCAAAGTCTGCTGGGGCACAGCCTCCCCAGCCGTCCGACGCAGTCTTCCATCCGCCGAGGGCGAGCACACCGCTCGGATCTCGGCCCAGCTCCACATCAAGTACTGAACCGGAGTACCACACTCCGCCTACACTTTCACCGCCACCACCGGTACCAGCCCGACCGCCCCGCAAGAAGAGAGTCCCGGCAAAGTTCGAGGACTACGTCATGGCGGTTTCGGTTAACAGTGGGCAGGCCGAGTCCAGTGATGTGCTTTAAATATTATTTTGATTATCATGCATAGTTTTGAACATAGTCTCATTGTCATAGGAAAACCTTGGCCAAGGTACAACAACAAATGTCCATGGCAAACACTGAATACAAACTACACTGCATGCTTATCACACTACTAACCTACTAACCACACTCACAAAGGTGTCCTGGACATTTGATTTGTTGTAACATGTATCATCATATTGAAATATCCCTAAAATAGTCATTTACCTACAAGTACAAATTTAATTTTCATGGAAGGGGGAAGTCTGAGTTACTACATTTACGTGAAATATTTTGAGAAAGCTGTGCTCTTAAAGACAATCGTGTGAACAATTTTTCTTTTCTGTGGCGTGTGACTTATGTGTACTGCAGGTACTAAGACTTTCTGCCAGTGTTCAGACTTTGTGCAGTATCAGGTATCACTATATTTTGTTTTGCACAGTACTTCTGAACGTTTCCGTGAAACGCGATAATGATACTTGTTCGATTTTTTTAGTGCATTCTTCTTTTTGAATATTTAAGTGTCCTGACGTAATTCTCCCCTCCCGGGTTTTCTTTTTCTGTTAAGGGAGGGAGAATGTTGTATTCTTTGAATTAAAAGAGATGGCGCTACCGGTCTCACGCCGACCGGTACAGCGTATGACGCAATAAACACGAGCGAACGGCACGTGCCTAAGGGCTGTCCCGAAAAAGAACAGATGCTCGCTGACCCTTGACTTGGCTGGACTGCTTCTTTACGCCTCCGGGCGTCTGCTTCGGTCACCGGACGGTAACCATCTTTCTTATCATGTAGTCTTAGCCCCTTTTCAACTTAAAATATTACATTCAGAAATTTTGATGGCGTGGAATGCGCGTTGCAAAAGAACTGTGGAAGGTCGCCATTAGCACGCGCTCAGTAGTCGCGTACACAGCTATGGCCGCCAGTGAATACACCCTATACCCCTTTCCCACAAGGGCGCGGCCATCTTAAATGTTGTCACTTCTGGCATGCGGTAAAACATCACTTTGATCTCTCCACGCCGCTGGAAGGTGTTTACGAAAAATGCGTGATTGTCACACATTCTTGTTTTGCCTCACGTATATTATATTTTTATGTTTTATTACTTTTTTCGTCCCGCATACCAGATACGGAACCCACGTGACTGAGAACGACAGGAAACAGAAAACGTCTATATGGAGCACAGGGGAAGCTGCTCTGGCATTGACAACGCATTGCACAAAATAGTTAGTTAACGCGGACTTCGAGTTTTTTTTTTCTTTATTATAATAATGATTTTTTTCGCAAGCTTCGAAGCATCTCGCAGATAATTGTGGGGAGTTTGCGCAGCATTTCCCGCTGTTCTCACGTTTTATGTTGTTTTATTTATTTTTCTGTTTAGGTAATTTTTTGGAACGTACTAACGCACTATTCGCGTCTCCAGCTCGCTGCTCGCCCTCCCGCGGCGGAAACAGGAAGCGCTCTAGTGAGGGTCCCCCGATTCCCCTCCTTAGCGGGCATGGCGGAGCCGCTTGCGATCATGGCTCGCAAAGTGTAATTTCTGAATGCAAACAACACTCTTCATTGTCCCAATATAGTGCTGCAGCCGGTATGGGATCGTACATTTTTCGAAAGTTTTAGTATTGCTTATAGAAGCAAACGCAAGCGCTGTGCGTTTGCGTTAGAGTTGCGTGCTCCGCCTTCCAACGCCAACGAAACGATTTGCAGTGAGCAGACGCGCAAGCAGGTAGCCGTTCCTTCGAACTAGAAAGGTAGAGATTGGCAGAAAGACCGAGCGTAAAAATGAAAGTAACTAAATGTTATAAAAAGATTGGCAATTAAAAAAAGAAAAGAACGAAATTCGTTTGTTTGTTTGTCTGTTATGAGGGGGAAGGGCATTTCATCTAGAAAAATATTGGCTGCGACTTTGGAAGTTTTGCCGATTGTCGAAAGTCGCGGATTTGATAGTATTATCTGCTTTACCTACAATTAATGCGATTTTACATGGATTTCTCACATTAGCTAGAATGGTTTCATTGGTTTTAGACTATTTTTATTTTATAATTTGGTAATTAAAAATGCTGCACTTGGAACCAGTGATGATAATTATCACACTTTTGAATGTCATACTTGTTCGCGCGTTTTAAATTAGATCATAAGCAACCAATTATATTCGTATTTTATAAATTTCGTTTTAAAATTTCTAAATTTTAATATTATTATTATTAATACACATCGCGGTAATATATGCCATCAATTAATACCACGATCACAAAAATACGCCATTTGACCATAATAGTCTTTCCAGGAAGGTATCATTTTGTTTTCTTTTTAACATATGAAAAACTCTGACAACGTTATCAAGATAGACAAAGACTCAAACACTGGATGCAATGCGGAGGGCAAGTTCGTCTGCTTCTCGCGCAGGGGGTACCGGTGACGTCAGAACGCCGTGCCCTGATTGGCTGATCGCGGCCCCCCTATCTGAGCGTCGTCTGCTCCTTTGCAACGTCGTCTGCGTCTGTCTTACCTTTCCTGCGACTTTCGGAAGTGCAGAGGCGAGATTCATAAAACCATGTTACGCCGAAAGAGTGCGTAAGACAAAACGTGAGAACGAGTTCGTATTCACGAAACGAAATTATCGTAAGTTTTGCTCAGGTTACGACGGAATCCTACGACGATCAACTCAGCATGGCCGACAGCGTCGCTCAGTTACTTGGTCGCGACGACCAACGGACGTTTATTTTTGTACGTGCTCTTCTCACGCGTCACGACTACAAGCAGCAAGAAAAAAAGTAAAAAGCACTTGAAATACACCACGACGAACAAGAACGCTGGATCCACAAACACCCGGGAAATGCTCCAACGGCCACGATTCCACTGACCCCGTCCAAGCGAGCTCGGCAGATAGGCCTAGCAGCGGCGCAGCGGTGCTCCGACGGTCCTTGGCCAAGACCGTCTGCCCACGACCGGCTGGCGTGCTGAATGGAATATGCCCGCGCGACCCTTGTGAACCCTTCAATCTCTTCCTCTTGTCATCGCCTCGTTTTCCGAGGCAGCGGCGACTCTCGCCGGTGAAAAAGCGGTGAATCTCCGACAGACGCAGGAAAGGTAAAGCAGCCATCGCTTTGACTAGCAGACGTAAAGCAGACGACGTTAACTGCAGCAACCCGCCGACGCCGTTTAAGAGTGAGGAGTCTCGCCGCACACGCAAGGAGGGAAAAAGTATTTGGGAGGGAACTTGCGGACACTCTCGCTTCTTAGCAAACAAACCTCGGCGCCTCGGGACACATCGCCAGCGAGTCCCTTGACTTCCCCCCTTGATGCACGTCTGCTAGTTGTTCGACAAAAACAACGTACCGCTCGAGTTATTTCGTCTCCCCTCTCTGAAAGGCGAAGTCGAGCTCGCTCGTAAAGACCTGCACTTCCGAAAGTCGCAGGAAAGGTAAGACAGACGCAGACGACGTTGCGAGCAGACGACGTTGCAAAGGAGCAGACGACGCTCAGATAGGGGGGTCGCGATCAGCCAATCAGGGCTCGGCGTTCTGACGTCCCCGCTACCTCCTTTCTCATGCGCAGAAGACGAAAATGAGCCCACTTGCGAGGCGTATAGTCCCATGCTTCACGCGTTGCTTTAAAAGACACACACACATCAGCTGTCTGACTGGGATTCCGTCTTTGTGTTTTTGTGGTAAGAACCGCGTTTCTTAATTTATAAGCTTTGTGAACATATTGCAAAAATTGGATTTAACCTGCTATTCGTGTGGTGGGAATGTTAACGCAATTAATCATGTAAATACCCAAAAAATCCATTAAAAGGCCGGCAGTTCATTATTTCACATGACATTGATCTGAGCGAGAAAAGGCAGTGAGAACGCACAAATATAAGCACTGATTTTTTCAACAAATACAATATTCCGTTACCTTTAAGGTATATGAATCTTTAAAGGGACACTGAAATCTCAAAACTATATTGAACTGCCTGGACCGAACATGTATACGTCACAAAATAAAGTTTCCGCGAACAGATTTTTTAAGTAAATAATTACGACGCGAGACACATCTTGAGTTATGAAAAAATCTGAAATTAAGACGTATACAGAGGAATCAAATCCAAAATAGAGGTTAGTTTTTGGTTTCGCTCCAGAATTAAAACATGCCTCCTGGCGTAAATATTACGCTAAACACCATTTTGTTTTCAGGATAAACAGGTGACATGCACTCATAACACCCTAGCTTCCTCGTATTTCCAGAAATAATTTGTGTCGCTCAGTGAATCCAAAATACTGGACAGGCTCAGCAGCGGCACGCATCTCCGACCCTCACTATACCCGCCATTTTGAGAAACAAGTGGCGCCACCTATAGTGGATTGGAGTCGTGAATAGCCACTGGCAGCCTAAGAAACACGGGGCGCGGATTCTTATGTTGACGCTTCTTGCTGCGTGATTGGTTGCTCGGCGTTGTCATTGGCTAACTTGCCGCAGTCTGACTGGCTGAATAAGAACATGATCGGGACTCGCCACGCGCTGCGCTTCTTACGCTATCAGTGACTAGCAACGTAAATTTATAGACCAGCTCAGGTGTGGAACTCCGGCGGAGGTGAGCATACTCTCCCTCCTCCTCCTCCTCCTCCTCCCCCTCTGACCAGCATCCCGTAAGCGCAATTCCTTCTCTTCCTGGGTTTTCCTCCTTTCCATCGAGGTCGATCCTCCCTGCCCTCCTTCCGCGCCACGCCAACACCTCCTAGAAGAGAAGGCCGTATAGCGCTCCGAGTCGTTACGTCACAATGTCGGAGAAGGAAGTCCATCGCGCAACTACGTGAGAAACATTTCTGGGCATCGACGTGAAAAAAACGTTTCTTGTCAAGCGGCGCGGGGTGTTCGTGAGCGTTTATCCGACATTAATATATGTTTTAAAAGCGCAGTATTGTACAATTTAATATATATATAATATAAACATAATATACAACGCGCTACCAAGGTTGAAAGTACCAATATTTTATATTTATGATTATCCCTGTAGCCGCGGGACTACGTGCAATCCCGCAGATCCCCACACTTTTCGAATGAACCGGTCCGCTCGGACGTTTTCTTCCCTCGTACGGGCTCCGATTCTGGTAAATTTACGTTGTGTGTGAGCTGCTGACTGTCTAAAAAGGAACGCTGAGACTTTCAGAAGAGAAGGGAACCGAAAAAAAATCCAGTAATCGTCGCAGGGAGCGCACGCGAGCAAGAGATGGGTCGACGACGTTAAGCCTCCCACATTGCGGCCGCTGCTCTCGTGTGCGTGTGTGTGTGGTTCTTTTGATCCTCCTACCCGTCGTTTTTCTGTCGTCACCGCAGTCTCGGGTAGTTTTTTTTTTGTGTTCGCTTGATACTACGGCATTTACGTGGATTCGCGAAACAAGTCCTGCTACGGTTTGAGTGACGTGTGGCAACTAGCCAACAATGACACTGATCGATTATCGATAGACCTCTCGACAGAGAAAGACTTAAAGTTCGTGTTCAAATGTTTTCGTCACGGATATTGTGGGACGTATGGATACGATCGACAGGTGAGAAACAACTTATTTACGGGCTTTCTTAGTCATGTGGGACGCGAGCATAGTGCTGCAGTCGGTTTTTTTTTTGTTTTTCGTGATAGATCTTGTTCGATCGTTATCCATGTGCGGTTGCGTCGACATTTGTAAATCTGTGTGGTAATAATCTAGTTTTAACTGGAAGGTGAATAACAAGTTTGTGTGATTATAAAAAGTGCGTTGTTTGTGCTTATGTGTTTATTTATACTAATGTTATTTTATTACCTTTACCGCTTTTATACTAGAATCTTAACTGTATTAAGGTAATAGTATTATTGTATACAAAATAAGATATTCTGTTCTAAGGCAGCTCGAGCCCATAGGCAGAAGTAAATTAGTTGACTGTAAATATAGTTCGTTTCACCTTATGTACGAGCGAAGCAGACGCTACAAGCGCGAGCATGCTGCTTGTAACAGCGCCTGTAGTGCACGAGCGCACGTGCGAAGCCGGAACGCTCAGAGCGTTGGGCTCGCGCTTCTAGCTTTGACTTCGCTCGCACATAACGTGAAACGAAGTATAGTAAGTTTACTACCCCTGCCACATGGAAAGGTTCATATATTTTCATTAAATGATATGGGACTTAGACAGCTCACGTTCGTGAGTGATTATACGATCGTCGCAAGCTGATTTGTCGACCCCATAATGTCATTCGATCGAAATTACATTACTTTTGCCATGTGGCCGGTGTATAATGCAAGAATTCAGTGACTGCACGTGATAACATCGCTTACATGATCGTAAGTGATACCCCTGTCAGACGGGCCAGTTTAGTGTCACTACAAGCGAGTGCACTTCAACCCGTCGAAACACACTCCAAGTGTGTTCGTGCCACACGGGAAAACTTAGTGTCACTCCAAAATGATGGCAATAACGATGGGTAAGTAATGGGCACGCAGAATATTACAGTGCATACGCATTTTTTTCATAAATAACTTCGTTGCCTTATTAGAAACACGTTACTACATATTGTCGCGTTAAGTCACGAGCTTTAATCAAAATTTAAATCCAGTTTGATCATTACGATCAGCCATTACAAGCCAGTGATACACGTCCGCACGCCGGTATACGATGCTCATCTATAGACGATTGCAAACAGGGCATCTGGCGGCCGCCATGCTCTTCCTCGTGTGAGCAAGCACGTAGAATTCCAGGCCTGCCAAAGCTATCTTCACGTGCATGCTGCACGCGCTTGCTAACTGTTTCACCTTATGATGTACCGCAGGAAAGGCTACAAGCGCGAGCTCCTTGCTCTAGGGCACATCTCGGCGGCACAAGCTCTCGTGCGTTAAGAGTAGCTCCCAACGCCATGAGCTCGCGCTTCTAGCCTTATCTGCGGTACAACAACGAGCAGGGGTAGGGATTGAACCCAGGATTCCTGGGTTCTGCAGCGCGAGCTTTCGCTCCGCGTGCTCCGAGCTGGTGTGCACGAGCCCACTCGGCCACTCGCCACTCGCCACAATGAAACATCATGGAGTGTGTGGAGGACGACAGAGCCGTATATTAGGAGAGTTTGGACAATAGGCGGAGCAAAGGCCGCCGCCAGCGCCGAATATTCCCCCCACGCTTAGAGCGTAAACTAAATTTGTGACACAGCGTCGACCACTCAGGAGACCTCTACTCTATCTCACAAATGTCGACAGTGAAGACAAAGGCACAGGCGCGTGAGCCTAGCTCAGCGAAACGCTATTGTTTGTACGAGACCTCGTGCATAGGAGGCACTTTCCAAAGCCACGCGCTCGTGCCCATGCCTTTGTCTGCACTGCTAGAACAGCGTCCTGAGACTGGCTGAAAGAAAGCAGTGCAAAGGGTGGGGTGCGCGAGCGTCTTGAGACGCGGAGTTCCGCTCGGCACGGCTCAAATTATACTTCGTTTCACTTTACCTGCGAGCGAAGCCAAAGCTAGAAGCGCGAGACCAGCGCTTTTTGCATTTCTCCCCAGCTCGCGCGCACGAGCAAAGCCTGAACGCACGGAGCTTCCGTGCTCGCGCTTCCAGTTTTGGCTTCGCTCGCACATAAGGTGAAACGAAGTATAGTCGTGGCACAAATTTAGAGCACGCGACCACCGCTAGGGGCTGTTTCGCGGCCTGTGGTTGGCCCGAGATGCTCGCCTATTCAAACCAATGTATGGCCAAACTCTCTCAATAAACGGCTCTGGAGGACGAGCTGGAGGGCGATATCCGCGATGTTGGAGAGTGAAAGCGCGTGGTTGGGGCACTTTTCTCCGTGAGGGCCCAACGCTTTTCAGATGAGAGGCAGCTGGTCCTGGATGCCGACGCACAGGCAAGAATTTCAAGTGACATCGATCAGCATCTGCAGGCCAATGCCTTCACCATAGCCGCTCTCATGATCGACAACCTACCCGTGATCAGTCGAGAACGGTGGACTTTCCAGAGGAACGAACGGTGGTTCGAAGACACCTTGCCCCATTTGGGCGAGTTCCATTTCAAGCAAGCCTTTCGCGTCTCTCCTGCCACCTTCAGATTCCTGGTGAAGTTTTGCAGGCGCCTCCTGGCCGTCGCGCAGAGGCCAAGGCTGGAAACTAGATTAGCCGCTTGTTTTTCTACAATGCACTACTTTCCTGCCAACAGAAAACAAGTGCGCATCTAATATTACTCCTATTAAAAGAATACTAAGTTTACGCAGCGTTAATTTCTTCTATTATTTTTACTCCTTGAACACTGCTATCGAGATTACACACTCGGTCTACCGGAGCGAGCGTAGTGTGCTTCCCGAACTCACTTCATTGGAAGTGTGTTCTTCGGGCGGGGCTGGGGATTGAGCTCAGGATCACTGGGTTCTCCAGCGCGAGCTTTCTCTCCACGTACTCCGATCTGGTGGGCGCTAGCCCACTCTGCCACCGATACCTCTTAATAAAGACACGTTAAAAAAATTAGACGTTTACAATTCTCTGTAATGCCGAATGAAAGCGCAGCTCTTGGGGAGGAGGGAGGAAGGGTACGAAGGGGAGGGTATGCCAGCTGCTCCCCCTCCGTACCCTCCCATCCTCCTCTCCTGTTCCCATTCCACTTAGCGTAAAAATTTCGCTAAATTTCCCGCTAAATTTAGCCGGGAAATTTTCCCGCTGAATTGACGTGTGACGTCACATGACACGTCATCTCAAATTTTAATTCTGACGTCACGTGACGTCACACGGGCAAAATTTTTCCTCTAAATTTAGCGGAAAACATTTCCGCCAAACTTAGCAAAAACTTTTACCACAAACTTTAGCGGGAAAATTTTACCCTCGTGACGTCACACGTGACGACACACGTGATGTCACATGTGACGTCATTTCGGGAAACAGCCCTTAATGCAACGCGCGGTTACGCCGACGCCGCTCAACTCAGAAACGGGTGACTAGGAGCTGTGCTCTAAAACGACGTTACATTAATGAACGATTTTTACGCCAATTGGATGGTTCTGATCGATCAACGCGAGCCAAGATAAAGAACGAAGCATATCCAACTTTGGCGTTCCGCTTCGTTTCACGGAAGTCTACGAGGAGGCCCTGACACTGCCTAATTAGATCATATTTATAGTGTTGTCTCGAATAGTTACGTGCTGAAACAAAAGTAGGCTCTATCATTCTCTGCTAATTAAGTTAGCCATGAATGACTGACTTTGTAGTCGTCTTTTATCAATTCACCGCTGCGCTAATCTTGATTCCGATCAGCCTAAACTCCAAGTCCACTCCACTATTTTTTTGCAATGCCACTCGTCTACATGTCCCCTCTTTCACAAATTTCTTTTTCTTTATAAAATAAAACTTAAGCCACGCTTTTGGTTTTTGTGTTGTTATGTTTTACTGTTGAAACACTCCTATTTATGCCACGCACTCGATCGAGCGAAGTGAGTTCGTCAAACTCACTCCAAGCCAAGTGTGTTCCTCAGGAAGGAGCCGTGTGGCACACTACAGAAATGACACTAAGGGCGAAGTGCACTCGCTTGTAGTGACACTAAACTAGCCCGTCTGACAGGGGTATGACATTTGTCTAGCCGTGTCCGCGTTGACTACGTCTACCTGATTTTTAACTGTGATCTGTTTTGCTGTGTCCAATCACTGCGTGTCTCACCATTTTGTCGAAGTATTTCTGTGTAAAATATGCATTCCTACAGCAATAATTGCGTGACTCAATGTTTTCTCTTATACGCCTACCTCGTACCATTTCATACCGATTATTTAGCGGTGTAATATTTTGCCCGTGTAATCAAATATTTTCGAGACCCCTTCATATATGTGCAGCTTTCATTTCAGCTAATAATACACGCATATGTGACTAAAAACGCGTTCCGACGGTCGATCCACGCGCGTTGCCTTCGCTTCGAAGCGCGCCTCCGATGGCCTTCCTTCGCGACGTCACGAGAAGAGCGCTACGGCCTTGTCTTCTAGGAGGTATTGGCCATGCCCCCCGCCGCCATTTTCGTGCGAGGCCCAACAGGCGCGCGTCTACGCGTGCCGGGCCGTACTTGTTTGCTATTGCATACGGTTTTGTTTTTTAACGTGAAGAAACGCGTTTGTGCATTTTTATTGGTTCGGAAGCCCGGGAAGGCGTCTCGATCGGCAAATGTAATAGCGCGAGCAGAGTTGGAGTCGTTCGGGTGTGAAGACAAGCTTTCACAGATACCACTAAACAAAGACAGTAAAGAAAAAAAAAAGTAAACGTAGTCTCGAGTATTTTGCGACATCGACACGCACTGCAAAAATATATTGCGTTTACCCGTTTATTGCAGCAACTTCTGAAAGCAGGCACACGAGAAAATGCACCTCTTCCTGAGTGTAAATAGGCAGTTTTTATGGATCGTAGGCACGGAGTGCGTTGCTATCGGGAGCTCGTGCCGTCGCCTTGAGTAAGGATTCAGTACCCGCCCGCAAGGCCCGCAATTCTTAGCGAACGCTCTGCTAAAACTTTCCATATTCACTGGACGCCATATTTGAGGGCGATGTTTAGAGCGCATGCTCAGAACGAGCTCACATTACTAGGCTGCTAAGACCGTCAAACGTAGTAACAGGCTGTACTTGAGCTTGTTGGTGCATAATATTATAAAAGGCCAGCTGAACTTAGGAAAATAGCAGGCACGTAGCCAGGATTTTGTTTCGGGGGGGGGGGGGGGGGGGGCGCCCATGACAAAATGCTGTATGAGGGGGAGGGGGGAGAGGAGGTCCCAGCAAAATCAAAGATTTCGGGGGGGGGGGGGGGGGGGGTCCGGGCCCCATGCCCCCCCCCCCCCCCCCCCCCCCCCCCTGGATAGGTGCCTGGAAAATAGAATATAGAGAGAGAAAGAGACAAGCGTACCGCTGGACTATTAACTGTGGTTTAATACTTCCTCCTCTTTTTGAACCTTGACTTTGTGCTTTTTTTTGCTTTTTTTGTTTTAAAACTTACATAACACCGTTAAACTTGACGGTGCGGAAGGCACGTTGCAGAAGAACTGTGGAAGCTCGCCGTCAGCGCGCGCTCATCAGTCGAGCACACAACTATGGCCGCCAATGAATACTCCCTACAGACTAGAGACACTAAATGAACTGCACTTAGAGTATCGGCGCTCTGTTCCCCGACATCGTTGTGGGCGCCGCTATTTAGTTGCTTGTGCAGAGCAGACGCAACGGCCGATCGTCATGATTCGAAAGTGCGACTTCTTCAGCATTATAGATTCGCTGTTAGGAAGCTCATGTAATATTACTTTCCTCTACTGCGAACTGTTTAAACATTTGTTTAGGACGGAATAACGTGCCCTGTGATTTTAGATAAACTTTCAGATACCTCGCAAGCATAATTTTAAGCCACAATATGGTAAAGTGTCGTTACTCTGAAGCGTAGCTTATTTAGTGTAGAAGGGAGGGGTGTGACGATCGCGCTTGCGAAAGTGACTCGTGAGCCCGCATGCGGAGTTGTGGTGGGTTATAGCTTTATTAGCCCCGAGAGCGAACACAAGCGTCTCTGAGGTCGCCGCGCCCTGATTGGGTGAGGTGTACCGTGACGTCAGGGGAAGGACTCCGCTTCGCGATCTCGGATCTGGCTTGCTTCCCTGCCCCGGTTTCCTGGTTTGACCGTTGTGTGCCGCAAGCACTTCGAGGAGCGGGACCTTGTTTACCCGGTGTACAAAACGCTGGGTTAGGCCGATACCGACATGCTTCCGTACCTTCTATAAGCATGCTTCTCACCTTTACCTTTCTAATTGGGTTAAAAGTCCCGAAAGCTATCGGCGGAGAAAATTCCGCCGATGAACCTTCCTGTCGGTCCACACGGCACAAGACAATCGTGCGAGGGTTCAGTGAAGCGGCGGCGTAAGTGTTTCAGAAGCTGGAATTCTGTTCCTTGCATCTTCATGATTTAGGAGAATATTACGAGGGGCGTTCATAAAGTTCGTATCATCGTCCCAAAGGATAGAGATTCAGCAATCAAACTCGAGTAGGAGTTAAGACTTTCTCTATATGTTCGCCACCAAAAGGTATGCCCACTTTTTCCAGCGATGGACCACATGCCGGAGGCCATTGTTATAGAACTCCTCGTTTTGAGTGTTCAGAAATTGCACCACTTCAGCAATCACTTGGTCGTCGTCATTGAAATGCTTTCCTCTTATTTGGCCACATTGGAAACGTCTGCGCCATTTAACCAAAGCGTTATAAACTGGGGCGTTATTCCCGAAGAACGCTCACAAATTGGAATGAATATCCTTGGCATTGCTTCCCTTCAAATGGAAAAAAAAATTGCAGTGGCTTAGCTCGGCAATGCCAGGATATACGTATCGTGAGCTCAGGTTCAGCTGGTTATTCTTAGCTTTCTTGGTTCTCTAGGATTAGCTTGATTATCATGCTTACTGCTGCTTCAATGACACACACACGGTATACGCATTATGTGACTACTTCGGGATCCGATGAGTTAAGCTTCTCCGCTCTTCTGCGCCGCTCTCCTTCTCCATGGCTATACCACACTGGCAAACGCCCCGCTATATGTATACCCCCACTGATACCTCTGCGCATGCGCACAAAATAAAAGGCGCTATTAAGCGGCTCCGGTGCAGCGTCAGACCTTGCTTTTGCGCAACGGAGGCGCACAGCTGGGCACGCGGCGGCGCCAGTGCGTCTGCCGCGGCTATGACGTCACTCCTCTGGAATGCGCAGACCGCCGAGGCGCGCGCGGCGGCGGCGGAGCGCGCGGCGGCGGCGGAGCGCGCGGCGGCGGCGGCGTGGCGCGCCAGCTGTGCAGCCGCCTCGGTGGCTCCGAGGCGAGAGCGCTGGCCTACGGATATCCATGTGGCGGGCTCGAATCCCGGCCGAGGTGCCCGCAATCTGACGGAGGCTTATTGCGGAGAAGGCGCCGTGTAACCGAGCTTTCGGTTGCATGCGTCAAAAGATCCCCAGGTTGTCCAAATTAATCCTCAGTCCTCCGCTTGGGCGTGCCAGATGCCCGTCGTTGGTTTGGCACGTAAAATCCCCAAATTTGACTTTTTTTGCGCCAGCTGTGCGCCGTGTGACGTCACTGCTCCTCGCGCATGCGGAGCACGGCTCTCCAGGAGCCACGCAAAACTGCTCAACCTCGGCCAGTGTAGCTCACGCTACAAAACCGATCGCTGCATGTGCTTGGCACCGATTGGCGGTGCCATTTTTTTTTTGTTTAACTGTGCGGAAACCAGAAGGACGCGCGCTCATGTTGATGCCTGTTTTCTTTCGTTTTTTTTTTCAATTTTTTTGTGCCGGTAATACGAACTTTATGAACGCCCCTCGTACATCCCGCTTTGCAGGCATTTCAAATGGCATTTATATCAAAGGCGTTTGAGCAGTCGGCAAATCAGCTCGCGACCCCGACTTTGCGCGTGCCACTCTGCGTGGGCCGGTTCGAAGATGTTTTAAAGGCCATCGGTCTGACGACCTTCGAGGTTCTCGTGGAACAGAGTTGTTTTACATCAAATGTTGCTTCTTCGTGAATTAATGATATAGTTCGTACACGTATGCAGGCATGTTTTATTTTGTTAGAACACGCAATTACTGGACATTAGTTTGTATGGTAGCGGGAAAAACGGCCGAATTGCCCCCAGTTGCCTGTATGAGATGTATTGAACTGCCCAAAATATACGCAGCAATAGTACCGTACTTTGGAATGCTTTACTTTTTCCTGGCATCCTTTCCTTCTTCGAGCCTTGTGTATTCGGAAAATACACCGTTTAGTATGAATTGTCATTTCCAATTAAAAGAGACACTGCCGCAGGTTCCCAAAAGGTTGCTCAGCCTCTAAGCTCCCTACAGCTGGACTCTCTGACAACAGAGGGAAACGGGAGGAACAGCGAGCATTCGAACGGCTGTCCAGTGGTAGATGCTGCACTAGTGGTAGAAAATGTGAAACCTGTGAAGGGTGACAGCTTGCATGATTAAAGCTTCTGGTATTTTGGCTTCAAAACAATTTGATTCAGCTAAAATCTCAATTTTAGAGTTTAAGTGACTAATAACGGGCTAGACACCTTCACCTACGTTTGTTGTACATAACTCGAGTGATATTATAAACAAGTCCACAGACGCTACTAGTGGAGTCCATCGAAGCACTATCCGAGTCCAGCAAAGGCCAAATACGAGCAATATAAACAGATATAAACAAATAACTGGTATATGCCTGTGTTGCTTCTTTTTTGTTTTTTACTTTATCGCTGTACTTGGGCTGTCTCACTTGTGATTCTCTCTCCATGGCCCAGACTATATTTAACATGTTGTGCGAGCAGCGTGCAGCTTTTCGGTTTCGGCATTTTTGTTTAAAAACAGATACAAAAAAAAATAGTATACATAACCTGCCAATTCATTGAGACCATCAGTAGCATTGATTGTGAGATGTAAATCTATAGCGATGATCCTGCAATTGTGGCCATATTTCTTCATTTTCATATACCAGCTGCGATTCATGCGTTGGCTGCCCTGTAAACCATGCCTGAAATGTTGGTTGAAGTTTCGCCTGCAGTTACAGGCCATATCACAATAAAACCACATATGAAAATTACTTCCTACAAAAATAGCGAAAAAAAAAACTTAAATGGAAATCAGCGCGTCGACAGCTAACGTCGTCACATCCTTCACAGGGCGAGCGGAGCGAGTCAGGCAATACTTCTGTCCTCGCCGTGACGTCACCGCGGTTCCCCGTAAGGGGGCGCCACGCAAACTTCTCGGGGCTTTATCGATAAGTATTGATAAGTGAATAGCAGCGCCACCCAGCACTGCAGGAAATAGAAGGTGAAAAAATTACATCGATGGGCTTCACAGGCCCACATACTGGCGCCTGTCTTCACTGCATTGAACTCAATGTGCCGTGCCCAATTTCGCTATGGCTAACAAGAAAATATTCATTGTGCGGCACTTCATGATTGTGATCAACGGTGAAGACATTTTCTTCTTCCTTAGTGTTCGCAGAGGGGCGGAGTTCCGTTGCGACGCTGCTGCTGGCATATCGATGCTAACGCTGCGTGCCGAATCATCCTTGCCATCTTCTCCCGCCTAACGAAGCGAGTGATCGTCACACCTTCCCTTCTAGCCCACCATACCTATACTCTATCTCAGGAGTTGTGTTCAGCAAAGACAGAGGCATAGGCTCGGGCACATGGCTTTCAGATTTGATTTCCTTTTGCGAGTGCTCATGAAAGGAAAGAGAATCTGAAGGCCACGCGGTCGCGCATGTGCTTTTGACTCTGCTGCACGCAACTAATGAGATGGAGTGTAGTCTCTTGAACGAAGTGCATTTGCATGCTCGGCATCACTCGAGCAAATAAAAGACAGCACAACGCGTGGGACCCCAGGGCGTTTCTGTGATTTTTAGCATTACCGATTGTTTTGCCAAACCAGCAGCTTAGTTTACTTCGTACACATTTGCAGCTGTACATGCGCACAGAGGAATATGCGACGTTCGGTTTTTACGCGCCTCGTGCATTTATCTACCCATTAAATACACTCATCTCCCTCGGAAGCAGTCTAACCGATCTAATGGAGCCGTTCTTCGTCGCTGAAGATTTACTGTTCCCGTCGGGACGGTAAAAAGCGTTTTCCCTTTCGCAGCGCGGTTTGTACAATCCACAGCGCAGCAAGATGGGATCGCGTTGCCACCAAAATTGTTATAGAAAAAAAAAACACGCAAAAAAGTTTACGGCCGGGCCGTAACCAACGAAGTCACAACCATACCTCGCACAAAAATGGCGCCGGTTCAGAGCAGACCATTGAATCGCGCGGGTTCATAGAAAGGTAACGGTCACGTGTCGCGCCCGATCGAATTAAGGGCCAACGTACAATTCGCACTTTCCACTCTTGCCCGTATCCTCCTTTCCTATGTCTCCTCTATTTCTTACCTTGCCCCAACTTTGCCCCCCCCCCCCCCCCTCGTAGCTCAGGAGAGGGGAGCACTAAGAGGATTATCTTCCCTGCAGAAAACCAAGGTTGTACGTCGGCCTTTAAGCGAGAAAAAAAAATTAGAGGAAAAGGCCGTGGGAGAAGAGAAATATCTCTAACCCATTTCAGACAATAGCTTGTGCTGCCATTCAGTATAAAGGGACCTTAACCTCCCGTCGTTTGATGCGCCATCTAGAGTTTCGCTTCAAAACAGTGTATTCCATAGAGTACAGTGAAGCACCATCTAGGCGCGGCGCTTGAAAACCTATGGGAGTCCATTACAGAAGACACCGCATTTACCACAGCAGTCGCCCCTAAAACGGTGGAGCGTCGGAACGACGGGAGACAGACCGTGGAGGGAGAGGGGGGTACTGCTTGTGCAAGCTGCGTCTAAGGACAATTTCGTAACTGAGTTTGTGACTATACTTCGTTTCAGCTTAAAGAGGTTATGAAACGATATTGGATTTGAATGTTCATGACTTTACAGAGGCGTACTGGTCCTAACCTGGCCCGAGTATACTCGCACGAACGCCACTGATTCAGAAGCTTCTTGGTCGCGATGAAAGTGCGAGGATAAAAAGGGACTATTTCTTTCACTTTAGCCTTCGCAAAGGTTGGTGACATAATTGTGGGACATCAAAGTGCTAGGCTCGTGGCAGTCCATGGAACATTCAATGAAAGCCACAAAAGCCCTGATAAAATTTCTCGAGGACACCCGCGGCTGATGCAAACCCTGTAGGCAGAGGCTGACATTTGGAACTATTCAACCCATCATCCTTTCAGCTCTCTCTTCTCATATTCATTACGCACCTTATCCTACCTTTTTGTCCCTTAATCCTTTCCCCTGTGCAGAGTAGCCAGCTAGGGCAGAACTCCAGGCTTACCTCTCTGCCTTTCACTTTAGTAAAACATAATTGTGGGACCGAAACCAAACACCCGACGACAATCCTGCGCGGCTCATGGATTGGACACGAGAACTGCGTGAGAACTCGACTTCGGCTCGTAGCAATCAATTCCTTGGAGGACACTCGGGTGGTGGCTCGTGCCCAACCACTGCGGTGATGAGAATAGCCAAACTCTAACAATGCCTGGAGCTCAGCGCGTGTTTTCTACTTTACCGACCCCAGCGCGTGGCTATGATCAATGTTGGCGGCATTGTATAGGCGCCAGACCATGTGGCCACTTGTTCTGGCACCGAGTTGAGGGTATGAATGATGCTCATATTTCTCGAATTTATTGGCCGACTGCCAATGCTTAGAAAGAAAAACTAAGGAAGAAGGCAAGTAACGTTAGGGAGTGATTCTGAGTAGTATTTAGCGAAAGTAGAAAAATTCTTTCATGGCCCCTTTGAGTCCAGACATAGGTTACACTATGAGCTAATGGGGCCAATCAGCAGCCTCAAAAGCGCAAGTCACTATTCCTTCTCTGTTTATGATTTGTTCAGCGATGATACAACACGTACAGAAACATGACGAACACCATGATGTTGCGCTTTTCACGCCGTCCGATTGGTTCCTAGGGCTCGTAACGTCGGCTGCGTCTGAACTTAAAACGAAGTATAAGCATGGCCACAGCCGTTCACGCTGAGAGAGTTGGCCTTCTTAAGGAGATTTAGGCAGCCTGGCAACCACAGCAGCGTAGTCTTATAACTGTGGGATGAGTACTTCCGTCTGCCATTTTGTGGCTCTGACTAATAGGAAGTTTATGCGATTTCTAGGGAATAAACAAGACAAAGAAGTAACGCTATTTTGTCTTATTGCGAAATTTGCTGGTTCTAGCGGGTAACAAGCTCCCCCCGTTGGACAAACTCTCTGAGTATAAACGGCTCTGGACATGGCTTGCTCTTGAGTGATATTAGCGGCCATTGCGAAGGACATAACTGTTGAGCGCGTACCTTCTGAAGGATATATTTCGCGCTACCGAATGTTTTTCTCGGCAAGCAGAACGCAGGCATGGTGTGATGACGTCACGTATGTATGAGGCATGTATAGACCAACGCGTAGCTCTGACGTCACGCAGCTGCGGAGGGGCTGCTGTCGGCGCGGCGCATGGACAGACACTTCACGCGAATCTGGTTTCTGCGCACGCGCAGTGCCCACACGTGGGGCTTTAAACTGGACATCTGATGAAAAAATTGACGATGAATTCGGCGGCCGTGATTGGCGGGAAGCGCCGCGCTTGACCTTGGTGCAGGCCAATCACGGCAGTCGAGTTCCTTGCCGACTCTTTCGCGTCCAGTTTATAGAGCCCCGTGGCATACGCGGCCGGGCTTCTTTTGTAAACATCGCGTCGGTGTACACAGGCGTAGATGGGTACAGACCGCGAGCCAGGACTTCACAGACGACGTCTCTGGCACCGTTGCTTCGTGTGCCGTTGGCGCAGTAGGTCTTGACGCCGACGTCGAGGTCGCAGAGGTAGTAGAATTCGGTGACGTTTCTTACGGGGTGCCAGTGCACGTAGGGATGACCCAATTGCAGCTGACGGCTGCTGCAGTCCTCGTTGGCGTCGTCCTGCATCTCCTTTTCGGTCTGGTGTGCCTGAGCGTTGCCGCCTATATAAGGAGATGCCAGATGAAAGCTAGATCAGGGAGGCGTATTTAAAGGCCGACCTACAGAATCGTCTGCTGCCGAGAAGAAAACCGGTTGCCAGTTCCCTTGTTTTTCTTAACTTCCCTCCCACTCTCTTCTCTCCTTCCGTCCCCCCCCCCCCCCAAACGGGTTTATGAGCCGCTCCCCACAGAAAGAAGGAGGGTCTCCCTCTTTCTCGAATGGAAAGGAGGAATTGAGGTAGAATTTCCTCCTTTCTGTTTGTTCGTCGACCTTTAATCTTTGGTCACGCCTATGGAAGAGTTTTGAAGCTTCGTATACATATGCGTGCTTCGAACACGTCTAAAGGGCGTTTTTGTGTGGCCAATGTCACAGGACAGTCATATAAGGAAGAAACCCGCCTCAGACAGTAGGGAGGTTTAGGGAAGCGTTTTCGCACATCCAATAGGGTACGATCGGCCCTCCGGTACGAACTGCTCAAGCGCTACCGCAGGGAGACTTGCATAAGCACAGTTCGGACCGGAAGGCCCATTGTACCGTATCGGGTGTGCAAAAACGGTTCCCTAAAACTCTCTACCAGTGTCTCCGCACTTCATATCCTGTAAACCCCGGTCCCATGTGTCCCAAATGGCAACTTCTTTTATGGAAAAAAACAACATACACCAGCCTATTTCAGGAAGAATTGTTTAGTTTTGGCAAACATTATGGCAAGACAATAAATTTGGGCAACGCTTCGTTCGTGATTTCACATCCGTTCATGACGTCAGAACTCAACTGCAGAACCCCCTCCCCCCTCGCCCCCCCCCCCCTTCCACCTCCACCTCTCTTCGCCCACCCCCAACTAAATGTCCGTCGACCCCTCCGATGAGTTAGATAACCACTAAGATAAAAAAAAAAAAAATATTTGGGACGTTGTTATGACACATATTATAAAATTAAGGTGACGCAATATAACCCTTTACCCGCTACAAAAAAAAACAAACAAACAAAAAAAAACAAACAAATATAACCCAAAATCGGCTATACCTCTTTTTGTAGTTTGTAGAAAACTCTGCTTTCTATAAATTAACCTTTTCCGCTTTTTTCCGCACTATTGTTTTTCTTCTGCTAACTGCAGCTAAATAAAACCTTAGGTCCTTCGACGAGTCATGCACTATTTACGTGCGAATCGTCAAGTGGCCCTGATAACAAACAAAGCATAGCTTACAAGCTGTAATCAACTAAAAATGCAACAAATGAATTGCAAAAAGCGAAACTATGCAGGTGTGCTGGTTAGGAAAGATCACTATCTAAATCATGAGACACGGAGTAATAGAAACGCAGACAAGACGACACATAATCTAATTCTTGCCACAAGCGTCGAGGCGGATGAATGACCATGAAGCACAAGAACCAAGGACCTGGCCGACGAAACGATTCTTCTCGGTGAACATAAGGCAACGTTATCTGATTAGCTCAGTTTCGGCACAGCTCGTAGACACTGCCTGAACGAGCAGTACCCCCTTCACTAACCACGACTCGCCTCCCGTCGTTCGACGCGCCGGACGGCTGCTATGATAACTACAGTGCATTCTATGTTATACGTTTATTTCGAAGCACAGCGTCTAGGTGTCACTCCGGCGCCGCTCTATTGAACACACAGTTATGAAGCGAACATCTAGATGGCGCTTCAAACGACGGGAGGCGGACTGATGTGAGTGAGGGGGGCACCACTTTCCGCGGTAGTTCCACAACTGAGGTAATAAGGTCAACGCGGAAAGCAAGTCGTCTGCATCTTGTGCAGGAGTTGCGGTGACGTCATAACGACGCCGATCTCTGATTGGCTTTGATTGAAAGGATAGTCGGTGAACCTCAATGCTAGATGCCTTTAGGTTTACCCACAAGTTTTTTTAATCGCACAATAACAGTTCGGCGTTCTAACATCATCGCAACCCCTGTGCAAGAAGGAGACAAACTTGCGTTACGTAAAAGGCTTTTTTTTTTTATTGTCAAGAAAAGGTTTAAACCAATAATACACCTCACTGTCAATACAGTCCGGGGTATTTAAAAACGCAGGGATCCAAGAAGATGGAAACAGCAGAGGAGCTACCGGTGGGTTCCCAACGTGGATGTTGGGCCAAAACTTCGGGAACGAGGGCGGTCAAAATGTTATCGCAAGATCACCCCCGAAAGTGGGAAACTTCGAATAAACTTAGGTTTTCCTCCTTATGGGATAAATCATTGCGAGCTGCGTCTAATTATATAAGTTTTCTGCGCTACATTGAGCAAAGTGAAATGAAAACTAAGGTATACCCTGCGGAAGAACAAGTGTTGTAGAAATGCTTCTCAATTCTCTCAAAAACAATACGGAGTCCTTTGCACCCAGTACAACTTAAGACGCGTGGAATATGATAGAGGCCAAATACGTATAAATTATGGTTAACAACAATATTGAAGCAGCTATTAACACAACTTTTAAATTTGCATTCACAAATTCCCGATATAGCAACAAAATCAAGATCTGCAGATACATTTAAAAAAAGAGTAAGGGATTATATAAAGCGCCGTTCATACTCTTGTGACCGAATAAGACCGAGAGAGACCAGACCGGTTTTTAAGCCTTTTGCCACTTCTTAGGACCGGATGCTCTGCAGCGGAGCTGGTCCTAAGAGATCGCAAGAGGCTTAAAAACCGGTCTGGTCTCTCTCGGTCGTACTCGGTCGCAAGAGTGTGAACGGGCCTCAAGATTGAAAGAATAAAACACGGAGGACAAGCACAGGACAACCACGTTCTTTCATTGAGCAACGATGTTTAAGGCCCGTTCACACTCTTCCGACCGAGTAAGACCGAGAGAGACCAGACCGGTTTTTAAGCCTCTTGCGACTTCTTAGGACCAGCTCCGCTGCAGCGCATCCGGTCCTAAGAAGTCGCAAGAGGCTTAAAAACAGGTCTTGTCTCTCTCGGTCTTACTCGGTCGCAAGAGTGTGAACGGGCCTTTATTTTGGGCAGAAACATTGCACCCTGAAGGAGACCCCGAGTTAAGGCCCGTTCACACTCTTGCGACCGAGTAAGACCGAGAGACCAGACCGATTTTTAAGCCTCTTGCGACGTCTTAGGACCGGATGCGCCGCAGTGGAGCTGGTGTCAAGACGTTGTAAGAGTCTTAAAAACCGGTCTTGTCTCTCTCGGTCTTGCTCGGTCGCAAGAGTGCGAACGGGCCTTAAGATGGGGTGATAAGGGCGAAGGCGAACTGGGAGATGGAAAGGGTGATAAGGGGGAAGGGGGAAGGGAAAGTGAATGATGGAAAGGGTGATAAGGGGGAAGGAAAACGGGGAGATGGAAAGGGAGAACCACGAGGCGCGGGCAGAACTACCGTGGTGGTGTGTTTTTACGGGGAGTTGCGAAATTTTTCAAGTTCAGGCCTGATGAATGCTAGTTCCCGTCTTGATACGATTACTGAAGCCGATGAAACGTTGTTTTCTGCGTTCTGGATGAGAAAGGATTCGATGATTTCACGTCCGTGGTGATTCCGGTGTCCCCCTTTTGTTTTGGTTCCTGCGAAGTCAGGCGCGCATCCAATGCATTCGTTCGCATGAACCGCGATCGGATGAATGGGGTTGTCAGTTCTTGAAGTGGCTTCGTTTTCGTGCTCTCGTAAGCGGTCATTGATACATCGGCCGGTTTGTCCTATGTACTCAGCTCCGCATTTGAGGGGGATGGAGTACACTTTTTCTGTGCAGCAGGTCCGGAAAAGCGTAGCGTGCTTTTTTTTCGCAAGCCGGCTTGACTTCTTGTCGGTTGATTATGCTGCACATGCTTGCCAATTTGAATCGACTGGAAAAGACAACTTGCGTGTCATAGTGTGAAGCGATGGATCGGATACGATGGGAAGCATTATGAATGTATGGTATGCTGGCTATCCTTCGACTGAAAGGCGTTTTTGTAGTTGCTTTTGGGTTAATAAGCTGGTGGAAAACAGACACGAGGCGTTCCACCGGATATACGGAACTCAGGAGTCGTCGAGTTTGGCTCTTTATGCTATCTGTTGCCGAATGTTGACCGGATTTCGTTTTAGCTGATGTGATTAACGTCTTGATGATACCTATCTTAACAGACTTTGAATGCGGCAATCTCAAAAGGGAGCACAGGCTTTTCTGAACGCTGACTGAACGCCCAGCAAACGCCTACGTTGGTTTTTTTCAATCGCAGGTCTAGAAATTTCAGCCCTTCCGAGGATGGATCTTCCTTTTTGAATTTTAGTTTGCCTCCTGCGCTTTCGAACGAGGCCACAATCATCTCGACTTCATTGGCTACTGGGTGAATAATCCCAGTCATTCCGTGCCGGAATGACTGGGAGCAAAGACGTGTGCGGAAAGTGCTCCGCCCAGTTTTTCGGCCGTCAACAATTCCTGGCTTGTAGTGGCATCTGCAAGCGCCGCTTTCATTGTAAATGCCTTAATGTTGAAGGGGACGATTACGGCTTCTACATGTCCAGCGGAGTGAGCACGTACAAATGTGCTTCGTGTACCAAGCGCCGTGACCCGGACAATGCTGGGATTCTCGATAGCGAGCCTATCGTGGTTTCCGTGAGTACTGATGGCGAAGATCGTGTGGCACCGGACGCTACTGGGCAGTGCGCCTGCGGACTCGGCGGGCTTGTAACGGCGCTCGTACGAAAAGTGGACAAACTCGTCAGTACGGTTCAATTCCTTCGGGATGACAACGCTGCCCTTCGAGGTGACCTTCAAAAATTGAGCCTACGGCTTTCCGAGCTAACGCTTGCCGCGCCTGACGCCATCGATTCCAGTGAAACTACTGAAAGTAGGCGCACCTACGTCAAAGTGGCAAGAAGCGCCGTTTCTTCTTTCTTCTGTTCGTCGTCCTCAATCAAGGGACAAGGTGGCCGCGCCAAGCTCCGCTGGGCACCGCCAAACCGCAGCCGGTCCTCCCACCCCCGCCGCGCCGAGTTCGGGTGATATCGAACAAGCGGAAGCACTGGATCAACCGGGCGATGGGTACAAGGTCGTCAGTTACCGCAAGCGTCGTCCGCCGCCAGGAATGGGTGCCCGCAAGAACGCACCTGTGTCTTCTGTGCCTCGACCACCTGCCAGACGTGCCCTGTTTGTCTCGAGGCTACATCCGTCTACTACGTGTGAAGAGCTAAGTGAACTTGTGTCCTCCACTTTGGAGCTGGGCTCTTTCACTTGTACGAAGCTTCGTAGCAAATATGACACGTATGCTTCGTTTCATATAAGCACCACAGTTGATAACTTTAGTCTTATCAACGATGCTTGGGTGTGGCCCGAGGGGTGCTTGTTTAGGCCTTTTTGGGGTCCGCTCGTAGATTCTGCATCTTCCGAGACTTGAGATAACGCGCCATAACACAATAAATAGCACACAAATTTATTATCAGAATGTGCGTGGTTTGCGGACGAAGTCTGATATCTTTTTTACATCGGTTTTGGCCTCGAATTTTGACATTTTATGTATCACTGAAACTTGGCTAACCAGTTCTATATCTATTTCTGAGTACTTTAGTTCCGATTACCAGGTTTTCAGATGTGACCGGGATTCGACAGGTTCCTCCTCCACCCTCGGGGGAGGCGTACTTACGGCTGTACGAAAATCCTTATCGTGCTTTCGGCGGTCTGACCTTGAGATAAATGAATGCGTTTGGATTGAAGTTCGAGTCACGAACGAACCAAATTTGCTTATCGGGAACTATTACTTTGCGCCTCGTTCTGCTTCTACCGCGCTAGGTCATGCTCTCAGCCACATCTCTAATTCGGCCGATTTTTCTCATTACAACGTTTTAATACTAGGGGACTTTAACGTGTCTGGAGTTAACTGGGATTTGAACATGTTCAGTGCAGATTTAAGCACTGGATGTGAACAGGAGCTACTCGATTTCGTGAATTTTAATGGTTTTCAACAAATTAGTCGTGCTGTAAACGCTGCCGGTAACGTCCTTGACCTGTGCATAACGAACATCAGAGTGGTCTCGCAGAGCGTTGTTGCCTTTCCAGTCGTTCCTGTTGACAAGTGGCATCCGCCTTTTTCAGTGGTGGTTTCATTTCCCTTTACTGTCAGATCGGATGCGCGGGCTCCGATGTTTGACTTGTGAGACTTTGGGAATAAGAAAAATGTTTAAGGAATGAAAATAAAGGAAATAATAGAGGAATGGCTGAGTGAAGGCTGATGGCTCGTCATGGCTGGCTGGCGTTCTTCTACTTCTTCTTTTCCTTTCTCTGAGGCCATATCAGGCACGTTTGGCGCTGTGGGCAGGCACGCTGCTCACAGACTACGCTCGTGGTGACTACCTCGGATTGTATGCGCATTTGAGCGATATTAACAGGGACACTCTTTACAAGTGTGCTGATGTTGACAATGCCGTCTCTCGGCTGACAGATCTTTTAAAGTCTGCTATGAACGGCTTTATACCGATGAAACGTGTTAGCCGAGGCAAATTTCCTTGGTGGTTCTCAAGTGATCTCCGGCAGGCACTGACTTTGAAATCGCGTTATCACAAAAGATATAAGTCGTCTGGCTTGCACAAATGGCACTCCTTATTTAAGGAGTATCGCTCTGCTGTGAAGCGTTTAATTAAAAGAGACAAATGCCAACTGCATGACTCCATTGAGTCTGACCTTAAGCGCTGTCCCGACCGCCTGTGGGAATATGTTAGGTATAGTAGGCCATCCAGTAGAGCTGATGATATAACTCTGAAGACTCAGACAGCTCATGTCTCTGACTCATTCAATGTGTGCAATCTCTTTGCAAAACACTTCTCATCAATAGGAAACCCCAATGTCCTCCAGTCCACCAACGCAACCCGGTGTTCTGAAAATCCTCTTCTGATGCCAACTCCCGTATTGACTATTGATGACGTGGTCTCGGCCATAAAAGAACTTGCCCCAAAAAAGTAATGTGGGGAAGATGGGATCCCGGCTTTTATTGTAAAAGGGTGCTCTGATATCTTGGCTCCTGTACTGCATCACATTTTTAGTATGTCCTTGATAACAAGTACATTTCCGTCAGCCTGGAAAACTGATTTGGTTGTGCCAGTACACAAATCTGGAAGCTCCACGTGTATCGATAACTACAGACCAATTGCATTGCTTTCTGTTTTTTCGAAGGTTTTTGAAAAAGTCATTTTTAAGCGTGTGAGTTTTCATTTTAAGCAGACGCTCAGTCCAAATCAGCACGGTTTTTGCCGTTGACGATCTGTTGAAACAGATCTTTTAACCTTTTTGGAGTTCGCGAAACATTTACTTGGGTCCCGTGGTCAAGTTGATGTTATTTATTTTGATTGTTCGAAGGCGTTTGACCTCGTAGATCACAAATTATTGCTGTCGAATCTTTTACATATGGGTCTTTTTTCGGGTTTCTGCGACTGGTTTGGTAGTTATCTTAGTGAACGCTCAAACATGGTTTCCTACTTAGGATGCAAATCATTCCCTTATCTGCTGAACTCTGGGGTACCACAAGGGTCAAACCTTGGAACTTTGCTTTTTAATATTTTTGTAAATGATCTTGTAACTAGTGTGAGTGACTCAATGCTACTTCAGTATGCTGATGACGTGAAAATTTATCGTAGTATCCACACGCCTGTGGACTGTGAATTGTTACAAAACGATATTGATGCAATTCTTTTGTGGTGCTGTGCGAACTCGCTGGTTTTAAACCCCACCAAAACTAAGGCTGTTTCTTTTTCCCGTAAGGCAAATGTTGTTGTACATCCTTACACATTAGACTGCTCTGAAATTGCAAGATCTTCTGTTGTGCGTGACCTTGGCATTTTGTTCGATTCATGCCTGCACTTAAACTATCATGTTTCAAAGGTTATTAATGATTCTGTGCGAATCCTGGGGATAATTGCACGCATTACCCGTGACTTCCGGAATTACAACTGTATACTGAACCTTTTTCGGGCTTTGGTTTTATCACGGTTGGACTTTTGTTCTACGGTATGGAATTCTTTGGGTGTTAGTTAGGCGCTCAGGTTGGAGTGCATACAGAGACGACTTGTGAGAATTGTCTACGATCGCCACATTGGACGGAGTGTTTTTTATGATTATATGCTTCTTTTGGGCACTCTTGGTCTTTTGCCTCTTTCAACTAGGCGACTAGTTCGCGACATGGTGTTTTTATATAAGTTGTTTAATTCTGTTTTTGATTCCCCAATGTTATTGAGTAGAATCTCAATTCATGTTCCCCAGCGACAAAATAGGTCTACTCCTTTTTTTTGCCCCTCTTATCTAGGATCCAGTCCCCCGCTGACACGGATGATGCTCAAGTACAACAAGTATTTTAACCCTCACGTGGACTTTTTTATGCCTTTTAAAAAGTTCAAGAATAGTATTGTGGTTAGGATTGCCGTGTAGTTTGTTTAGTTCAGTGCTGTTTTTATAATGTGAAGTGTAACCCTAGAAGGGCCCCTAAAGCTGTTTGGGAAACACAATAAAACTGATTGATTGATTGATTGAAGTAGTCATCAACGTAGCGGACTACGGTGCATTCCGGGCTAGTGTTCTTGAGCTTTACCTGTATGGTTCTATCGACATACGACAGGTAGATTTCACTTAATATGGGTGCAAGGCAAGACCCTATACACACCCCGGATTTTTGTATCCAGATTTTTCCTTCGTGCTCGATCATTGTTGATTGTAGGTAGAGTTGCAGAAGTTCGAGGAAGCCGGAAAAAGACACTCCGGATGAGTTTTGGAGGCTACAGATTCCGTGTTCGGTGATGGCTTCTACGGATTCGAGAAGAATTGAAATGTCCAGGTTATAGTACATATCTTCTATGTCTAGCGAAAAGAAGTCTAAGTTAGGAGAACCAGTAGGAACCGGTTCTAGGGCGTTGATAAGCTCCTGAGAGTCTTTGATTCGAAAAAGGTTGTGAGGGATGTTCGCCGGAAAGGTGTTTCTGGAGAAACGTGGCGAGGTGCTTCTGCCAGCGTCCCCTCTCAGATACTATCGGAGGGGGACGTCCGGCTTATGCGTTTTAGCGGCGAAGAATACTTGCAGATACTGGTTGGCTGGAGATGTTACTATATTTTCGAGCATATATGAAATATTGCGTAGAAATGCTGACAGTCATTTCATTCTGTTAAAAATGTACATATTTCTTGTTATTTTTGTTTTGTTCTTAGGTTTCATTTGTATTGTTACAGATCGCTTTGTTCGTCGCTCCCACTTCGCCCTTCTCTCGTCTACGACCCACTTCTTCTTCTTTTTCTCCTTTTTGTCCCGCTCGTTGCACATCAATGCCCTACTGTCACATTTTGCCCCCTCCTGGTTGACTGTCCGTCCTCGGCAGTCTGTGTCCCGTGCTGGTCTTGACTGAATGTCTGTCTTGACACGTAGAGCTTCAGTTGACTGCGGTGAGCCGGGAAAGTCCGGGATGCTTCTCGGGGTGCATTGAGGTCTCGTAGCCAGTAGCTCACGGGTCCAGTTTGTCGAAGCACTTCACAGGGTCCTCTGTATTTTGGAAGTAGCTTGGTTGCTTTTCCTTTTCTTCTAACGGGACGGCGTACAAGAACAAGGTCCCCTGGCACGATGGGGGACATTCGGTCGTCCTGTCGGTGATTGGTTAGCATCCGCTGCTGGGCTCTGGTTATTGCGACGCGAGCCCGGCGGCGAGCCTCATTGAGCCTGTCCTCAAAATGATCGTTCATTTCTTGCCTTCTTTGGTTCCACGTAGTGGATAACGTTGATTCCTGTGGCAGAACCGGAGTTCTACCGTACACCAGATTAAAAGGAGTCGTCGTGGTACTTGCTTGTTGCGACGTGTTCAAAGCAAATGATGCGTATGGTACGTACACATCCCGATTGTCATGTGAAGCATTAACATAAGCGTACAATATATCGGCGATAGTTCGATTAGCACCTCGACGAGTCCGTTGGTTTGGGGATGGTAGGGTGCTGACTGGGCGTGGTGTATTCCATGAGTTACCATCTCGTGTTTAAAAATACGAGAGCTAAATGGAGTTCCCCGGTCAGTAAGTACGGTGCGGGGCACGCCGTGGCGAAGTACTATTTGCTCACGTAGAAACTCCACAATGTGATTAGCTGACGTTGTAGGCACGGCACGTAGCTCAATCCACTTTGTAAGGTGGTCAACAGCAACAATAATGAAACGGTTGCCCTTTTGTGATTTCGGAAAAGGCCCTAAATGATCAAGTCCAATAAGTTCGAAAGCAGCTTGCGGTGGTTGAGTCGGATGAATCTCGGTTAAAGGTGAAATACCGGGCAATTTCCTCCTTTGACATGATTCACAGGACGCGACATACCCGGAAACATCTTTCCGGAATCCGTGCCACCAATAGCGTTCGGAAAGTTTGGCCAGAGTCTTATCTCGACCGAGGTGACCCGCTGTGGGGTCATCATGGCAGAGATTCAACACGGTAGCCCTCAGAGAAGCTGGAATCACCGGTAGCCATTGTTGTTGACCGGGATTTCTGTGACAGAGAAGGCCATTTTGCACTTGGTATGCTCGACGCAGTCGCCGTAAAATGTCTGTCGAACCGGATAATGCGAGGCGCTGTACGATATCTTGTACTTCGTTATCTTGACATTGACTGTGACGTAGGTCGAAAGTCGCACCACAAAAACAAGTGTCACACTCCGGGGCCTCAGGGATCTTGTCTAGTGGGTTGCGAGATAGAAAGGCAGCGTCCTGATGACTACGTCCGCTACGATGTATGACTTCAAAATTATACTCTTGCTGTAGAATCGCCCAGCGTGCCAGTTTTGCCGTCAAGTCTCGTTTGCTCTGAAGCCAGGTCAATGCTGAATTATCTGTCACAACAGTAAAATGGCGACCATAAAGGTAAGGGCGAAATTTCTGCACCGACCAGACAAGGGCCAGACATTCTAATTCAGATGAATGATTCCTCTCTTCTTGTTGTGTAAGCCGGCGACTTGCGTACGAAATTACTCTTTGAGTACCGTCTGGAAATTCTTGAAGTAGTACAGCTCCAAGTCCTTGCCCGCTAGCATCCGTGTGGAGAATTGTCTTTGACAAGGACGGGTCGAAGTGAGCAAGCACTGGGGCGTTTAGAAGGGCCATCTTTAGGTCTTGAAACGAGGACTGCTCTTCGTTGCCCCATCGCCATGGTACGTTCTTCCGAAGTAAGTAATTCAAGGGGGCAGCGCGGGTAGCAAAGCTAACAATAAAACGGCGGAAATATGACGCAAATCCCAAAAAACTTCTGACGTCTTTGATAGTTGTTGGCGTCGGATATTCAAACAAAGCCTCAAGCTTGGAGGGATCAGGTTTAACGCCGTTTTTGTTTACCACATGTCCCAAGTATGTGATCTCTTTGAAGCCGAAAAAACACTTTTGGGGCTTCAGACGAAGGTTGGCATCACTTATGGCGTCAAGTACGAGTGATAGCCTTCGAAGATGTTCTTCAAAAGTGTTTGCGTAGATTACAACGTCGTCCAAATACACCAGCGCCATTGTCCACTTCAGATTGCCCAAAACTCGGTCCATGAGTCTTTGAAATGTCGCTGGGGCATTGCAAAGGCCAAAGGGAAGACGGTTGAATTGGTAGAGACCATCTGGTGTGATGAAGGCTGACTTTTCAGCGTCCCTTTTATCGAGTGGTACCTGCCAGTACCCCGACATCAAATCCAATGTTGTGAAGTATTCCGCTTCCTGCAGTCGGTCAAGGGTGTCATCAAGACATGGAAGAGAGTACACATCGAGCTTGGTGGTACTATTAAGCTTCCTGTAATCTACACAAAACCGCACAGTACCATCTTTCTTTCTCACTAACACTACTGGTGATGACCATGGGCTCGTTGATGGACTCACCACACCGTGGTCGAGCATCTCAGTCACTTGCTGTTTGATGGTTTCACGCTCTGTTGGTGCTAGGCGGCGTAGTGGCTGATGTATTGGTCGGCTGTCACCGGTGTCAATGGTATGTGTTGCATACGGTGTGCACCCAAGTTCGTCCGGACTCAGGGCGATGCAGTGTCGATGTGACAACAATACCCTCTTGATTTTTGTTTTCTGATCGACACTCAATTTTGGTTCAAACTTAAATTGTTCCCACGGTAAAGAAGTATCCTGACTGTTAAAACGGCACTCGTTATCTGACCCTAGAGAAATACTCGCAAGTATTGAGCTCTTGTCCTTGTCCAACGGGTGGAGTACACCAATCTGTTTCCCTGGATTGAGAGTGATCTCGTTGGTACCTAGATTAACGACAAGAGCGACGAATTCTCCATTGGTACAAGCCACGAGTGTCCGGGGTGCAGCTAGTTCCTTCCCTGGTTTAGCACAGAGCCACGAGTAAAAAACAGCTTCACCGTAAACCTTTTTGTTGTTTACAGTCAGGCGTATCATTGAAGCAGTCTCGGCAGGTATTGTAGCAGAGTCTTTAACGCATACGTTTAAGTCATCCGATAGCTGTACTTGAGCACATATGATGTTGGTATATTGGGACAAAAACTTTAGAAATAGGTGCCACTTTTCCACGGCGACGAGAGAAAATGAGCGAACGAGGTACACAAGCCACACAAAAATACTTTTGCATCGTGGAATGCTGGCGTGTAACGTTTCCATGGGTGGATGCGGGGTTTTGGTGGCCTTGTTCTGTTCGGGGTTCAACATAAAAAATCCGTTTTTCTGGCACCACTCATAACCCAGAATGATCGGAGAGACGGAATTCGACAAAATTACGAAGTCCACTAACGACGTCTCACCGAGCGCAGTGACCAGCAACTTCACTTGTCCACCGGTGTGAACTTTGACGCCATTGGCTGTGAAAAGTTGTGGAGCAATCCGGGAAACATTACAATCAGCCGGTACAAGCGTCGCGTCGATTATGTTAACCGCTGCTCCAGTATCGAGGAGGCTTTCTTGGACCCCGATTCCTTGAATCTCCACTTTGGTAGTTGGAAGACCAGTAAAATTCCTTGAAAGAGAGACGAGGGGGACTTGGTCTTCTATACCCGATCCCGCCCCTGTGGACCGGAATATCCGTTTCCCGACGCGCTGTAACACTCTGCAGCCAAGTGTCCTTGTCGCCCGCATTGAAAACAGCGCCTCTTAGTGTTAACTCGTTGGTGACCTTCAGGTTGCTGGCGTGCTCCAGGCGTCTCCAGATGAGTAGTTGGCTGTAACTGTGCCGGGCAAGAAGCCTGGGCGTTTGCTGTTGCCTTCTGGATGGCTGAGATCTCCAACGCCTTAGCCAAAGCCTCTCGAACAGTCTTCGGCCCTCCAAGTCGAACACATTTTTGAACGTCAGTGTCCGCAATGGCATCGACGAAGGCAGTAGTGCTGAGAAGGTGAAAAGTGTCGGCGGCAACTCCCACAAATGCTTTTCGCGCTAGGCACTCAACTTCCGTTGCCAGGACTTGGAGTGTTTCCCCCGGCCGTTGTCGACGGCAACGTAACTCGCCATAGCGGACGTGATGTAGATGTTTGTCGCCAAAGCGGTCTTCAAGTGCCGCTACCAACGTTTGGTAGGTTAGAGCTCTTCCTTGAAGTTGGGCCAATATCGCGATGGCTGGTCCCTGTAGTTGTGCCGCAGGAGCGTAAGTTGTTTCATCTTCGGACCATTGGTTCGCTTGAGCAACAATGTTAGCTTGCTCGAGGTAAAGGTCAAGTGGCCCGCTACCATCGAAAGGCTTCAGTTTCAAACGAAGGGGATTCGAGGTGGCCGAAAATGTACGTACTGTTGCTGAGTCGGTCCGATTCTCCGAGTCTCTCCTTTCCTCTAGCGCTATAATTCTTTGTCGAAGGTCTTCTTGCGCAGATGTAACGGGTTGCAGCTGCGCCTGTGATTCGAAGCGTTGTCTCTGCTCCGCGAACAGATCCCTCAGTTGGGCGTAGGTAACTGGACCTTCAGTGTTGCTGGTGTCCTCGGGAGAAGGGGAAGGTTCGCCAGACCGGGCTTGTTGTCGTGTGAAGGGAATTTTTTTGCAGATCCTACTTCTGACACCAAAATGTTACAGATCGCTTTGTTCGTTGCTCCCACTTCGTCCTTCTCTCGTCTACGACCCACTTCTTCTTCTTCTTTTTCTCCTTTTTGTCCCGCTCGTTGCACATCAATGCCCTACTGTCACAGTATATATACTGTGTGTTCCTTGTAAGAGCCGCGCCCCTCTGAAACCTCTATGGGGTAAGGAACCTGGGTCAGGTGTTTTAAAACACCTTTTGTCCCTGCCACCCCAAGATGAAATGGCGAATAAATACAAATAAAAATACGCCGGGTCAACTTTCTGCGACATTTCCGAGAACTGAGGAAAGACTCCACATGTTGCCTTTACTTCATTGCCCCAGAAGGATTTTCCTCGGGTATACCGAACTCTTATAACATAACTGATAGTAAAAATCTATGAATATAGTGGAGGGTTGACAGGTATTTGAGCGTATGTTCAAAGTTTGCATTCTTGTTTTTTCTGCGAGACATGAACCGCGTATGCTGTACATTAAACCACATTACAGAACCTCAGTATACTCGAAGCAAAGCCGAGCAACGGTTTGGTTTACGAAATTAGTATACTTTTATCCGTTTGGCGTTTTGTTATAGTTGTGCTAGCAGCGTACCCTCCCATTTACTGTGTCCGAGCGAAGGAATCGGAAAGGCTGCGACCTTAAGAAAAAAAGCCCAGATGAAGCGAAGTTTGTTGTTGTTGAATCAAAGTACGCACACATATCGGTAATCGCTGCCTCTGTCACAATGAAGTTTCCGCTGTGTTTCGAGAGTTGGCCTTCCGGGTTACTCGGCTTGAGCTCAAGAACCACAGCAAAAAAAGTCCGGTTCCTCCCTGAACGTTACTAATTTCCTCCCTTATATGTTGAATTAATACATATTTAGGTGCATCTTACATTAGATTTATGGTATTTTATCGAGACGTACAGTTTCCAAACGCCAAAATCGTCTTTCCTTCCTTCGACAATCAAATTTTGCAGGAACTACATTTTGACGCGCATGAATACTGCGCAGAAGTTTCTATTTTCTCGACGTGACAACGAGTATAGTTTAGAGGAGGCTACGGCGCAAAAGAAAGACTCTTCTGACTTCAGGCGAAACTCACCTTCTAGCATAAGGTATACAGCAAAAATCAAGACAGCCGGAGCGATAAGTGTCGTCGGCGCCATCGTATAATTCTCCAGAAACGTGGTTTTGATCTCGACTCGACTGAGCCAGCTTGAGCCAGCCCTCTTCTGTGGCATTCCAGCCCCTATTTATTCAACACGGCTTTCTATAAGGGTACCGAATACCCGTGGAAATATCTGGCTGTGGTTGCGCCTTCAGTGTTGCCTCAAAGAAGGCCTCGCAGCTTTGTTTCTTCTGTCATCCAGGCGAGAAGTGAAACGAGGAAGGTTAGTCACGAAGACGGAGACTTAAGATTTTCCTTGAATGCGGCGAAAGATTCAGTCAAAGATCTCTGTGAGGCGCTCACGTTTCCCCCAAAAGAAAAATAAGAAAAAACGCAAAAAAGATGGAAAAGAGAGCTTAGGTGGGCTACCACTAAATCACCGGATAAATGAAGAGCGATTCTAAGCAAATAATTAAATAGGGGTCGCATGAACCTTGACGCATATATACATAACATCGCGGCCGTGTTTGAGAGTTTGTTCGGGAATATAGGGCCGGCCTGCAGGAATCAACGTCTTTGCTGAGACCGGGTAAAGAAAGCCTGCCAAGCCTGGGGCGCGAGCACTTGAGCCTCGACTTCCAAAATATGAGCCCGTGCTAACATTTAGATAAACAAAGTAAAAAAAAATTCTTGCTTGAGGTAATTTAAAAGTAAGGACAAGTGCTGATTGTTGGGCTAGTTGGTATGGTACTTGAGAAAACATGATGCGCTTTAAGACAAGGGCAATAGGAAGAACTGACACCACAGAGCGCTAACTTTCAACTGATTTAATTCGAGAGTCTCATGCAATGTCCTTGAGTCTAATTGAGCAAAACGAACGCTTGCAGCGTGCCGGGTTCCCAAAGGCTGTGATTGTATCTGTAGCAGAAGGCGTCCTTAAGAAAATTAGAAAGGACGTTAGCCCGCGGCCAGAGACAGGTCAAGCGAGACAAAAAGTTGCGGTTGTGCCTTACATGCACAGAACAGCGCACAGTCTGGGAAAAATAGCTAAACGTGTAAACGTAAAAGTTGTTTACTCTGCACCCGAAAAGCTCGCAAAAATGTGCAAGATGACAGACCCATTCCGCAAGGCACCGACGGGCTGCCCAATCAAGCACAGGAGTCCGTTTGTCGCGTGCACGGAAGGGGTCGTGTATAGGATTCCGCTTTCATGTGGCAAGATATATGTCGGCCAGACAGCCAGATGTTTAAATGTACGGCTAAGGGAACACTATCAAAAAGTGAACGGGGTTCGGGATGGCCATCTGTCGTGTCACTGCCATGACTGCGGGTGCAAACCATTATTTGCTTCTTCTACTGTTCTAGCTAGGCACAACGATAAGACTGTTAGAGAGATTATGGAGGCTGATGCCATAAATAGTTCCGGCACGTGTTGTGTCAGTGTGGCGTCAGTTGACTTGGCGAATAAGGAGTTAGCGTACTTGCGGTCCGTGGCGGGGCCACGGATTGGATGAGATATGTTACTGTGACGCTTGTGTTTCAACGATGAGGCTCTCGAATTAAATCAGTTGAAAGTTAGCGCTCTGTGGTGTCAGTTCTTCCTATTGTCCTTGTCTTAAAGCGCATCATGTTTTCTAAAAGTAAGGCATTTTTATAATTGACTCAATTGTACAAGAGCACAGGTCTCATACTTTGGATGTAGGGTTGGCATCATATGACCTGCACAAGTGAACTTGGTGTAAAGGGTGGTAAGCTAAAAATAATAATACAAGGTCGCCTTTATATTTCCAGTAGTTGTAGAATGCGTTTAATATATTGAAACTGAATCAGCACTTACGCGGCCACTTTGCTTCACCGTCTGTCAGTCTGGTGAAGGAAAGTGAGCGCGTGCTTTCTGTCCGTATGCTCTTTCTCTCTCTCTCTCTCTCTCTCTCTCTCTCTCTCAAATCAGACGAAAATATTAGCGCGTTTAAGCAGCCAGCTCAAATTTGTATCAGTGTATTTTAGTTTTGAAAAAAAAAGAAAAAAGATCACAACGATTTTTAAGTTTTGCAAATATCGGGTAACGAGAGTCAGGTTTGCTGCTTCGGTCCAGAGGTGGCGCAACGTGTCCGAAAACAGCTGCAGCAGCAGAGCGCGTAGATTCTAGAGAGGGAGCAACTCAAACCGTAAAGAGCTCCGTTTGCAAAGTATTAGTTGCTCATGCGCGCGCGTACGTTACCGTGCGGTGAGGAGGGTACCGGGTGGAGGGACTAAACGACCAACACGTGCACAATCTCGACGAGAGACGCCGCCGAGTGGTCACATACGCGTTCCTTTTGGCGTCACCGCGACGTGCTAACGTCGCGCTCGTTGGGAGTCACTGCGAGACGCGCTGATCACGACGCTGATCCAAGCTAGGCGGCTCTGTGTACATCCACTATGGCGGCTAAAAGTTACCACCAATTGGCCACCGCCATGTTGCGCATTTTGGACCACTAGACACGTGACCTTATAGTGTTACGTCTAGAGTTTAACAAAGTACCGCGCACACATTATTGCTTAATGACTTTTAATAACAGTACCGACGAGATAAGTTATGTTTCGTTTGTTTTAAGTCCAAAATGCGCCTTTACGACAAAACCTCGTGCAGCTTCACAATGCATCCGCTATGCCGTCAGCCGCGGAGCTGTATTTTGGGTTTTTATCGGAGCTAGACACTGTTCGAGGCGGGGTTTAAGCCGTACGTCCGGAGGCCTCCTGACCTTTGACAACGTCCATTCCCCGAAGTGAAGAACCAAGGGGTTCAGTGGAGGTGGGAGAATTGGTAACGTAACGAACGGTTTAATTACATGGTTGCGATACAGTCGTCCAAATCAGAGAGAATAACGGAGCAGCCTCACGCTCCGCCTTATATAGGGTCCGTTTCTTCCTCACTCTCCGCCAGGGCAGCAGGTGCGACGTAGCAAACCGCCGCCAAGTGCGTCGTAGCAAAGTCCGCCGCGTCGTAGCCAGAAGTGCGTCGTAACCATGGTTCTCCGCAGTTAGGCCCTGCCTCTCTCCCTTTTAAGTGCGATGTAGCCAAAGTTCTCCTCAGTTAGGTCATGCCTCTCTCCCCTTCCGGAGCGCACGAACCCACACGCACACACACACGTCCCGTTGACGTCACGGACGCGTTGAGACTCGTTTCGGGCAGGCCCTGACAGGCGGGCGACGGTCCTGAACACGTCGGGACTCGTTTCGCGCAGGCCCGGACAGGCGGGCGACGGTCCCGGACAGATCGTGACTCGTTTCCGCAGCGTTGAAACTCGGAAGAAGGTCGCCGAAGGTTCCATTCTTAACAACACTGATCTCTTGGGCTAACGGTATTAAACAAAATAGTTTATGATGTTTTTTACAGCCATCGCAATACAAATCTTGGCTCACTTTGGTGTAAAAGCCTCAGGATTTGGTACGGTCACGTTTCTATATAGTGGTCGAAATTGTACAACATGGCGGCAGCCAGGGGGGGGGGGGGGTCATTGTTTTCTGGTAAACGATTACCAGCACAGTTTACTAGAATACGGGGTAGTGTTGGGGCCGGAGCGACTCGCCTGAGGCGTGTGGTGTAGATCGCGATTCGCCTCGAGATTCGATCGACACGGCTCATATGGTGAAAAGCAGAATTACACTCTAGAAAAAAGGTTGTATAATTACACCCTTTGTCTTATATAATACACCCCAAAACTTCAGTTCGACGTACAGCGCACTGACGTCAATCTGACGGTACTAACTTTCACGAGAGGCTTGATAGCCGTGTACAGCATATTAAAATAATGAATGTGCGTGTTGCTGACTAAACAAATAATTAATAATAATCGGGGTTACTTGGTTCCACTTCAAAACTTCAGTGTTTTTTTCTGTAGTCTTTAATACGTACTTTAGCTATTTAATAGGTTATATCGCACCGTTATCAAGCCTCTTAAAATTTGGGGCCGTCTGTTCGACTATAGTGCGCTGTACGTCGAACTAAAGTATTGGGGTGCATTATATGGGACAAAAGGGTGTAAGGTGATACCCTTTTCTTTTAGAGTATACGCTATGTTTTACACGTACTTGGAGCAAGACGAATGCTACGCACGCGAGGCCGAAACCATGGGAAGCACCAATGCAGCGCTCGCGCAATGGAATCAACTGCTATGAGCTCGTGCTCTGTGCCGTTAGTGTGGATGCTTTGTCTCCACCCGCATTGTGTACAGATGGAATAACCACGTGCCTCATAGAGAACCATGGGTAAACAAAAGCACGCTTCCAGACATTTCAATCTGAGTCTCGAGGCCAATAGGCGTCGACACCCGCGCATCGGCGGTAAGGTCAGTATGGTGGTGGTTGTGCGCGTGCACCGCGTGCACGCGCACGTGCGGCGGCACGTGCGGACTGCAGCGACTTTCTACTGTCCTGTCAACTGCAGCGCCGTGATTGCAGTCTACACGCGCAGCCTCATAAGTTCTCATTCGTCGAGTCTCGCCGGTCCAAAGACTACCACGTATTCTAGTACACTGTAATACCAGTTTAACGCTTTAAGCCATTCTGCCTCGTTGGTTCCAATAGACGTTTGCTAAATTCCTAAGCACCAGGGTGCATGCTACGAGTGTAGTTACACGCGGTGCACATGCTGACGTCTGCCATAACTGTTCTAAAGCAAAAGCCTAAAACAAAGTTTGCCTTGCACGCACGTTCGTCAAAGCCGTATTATGACTATTTAGTCTGAATCTTTTGGGGGATCGGTGGCCGAGTGGGCTAGCGCACACTAAAGTCACTGGATCCTGGGAAAGTAACGCCAAGCTCCCCGTGTGGTCGCCATCTTGGTCCGTGAAATGAGCAATTTCTCCTTGACCCCTCCGTTCTTGGTGAGCCGATCTAGATTCGCTGGTGACGGGTAGCTTTATGGAGTCGTTTTTTTCTATACCGCAATTTTACTAACCACACACCGGCGAAACAAGCGTACACCTTCGTACCACCACCAGATGCAGTGTCGGTGCTTGGAGGCACTGAAGAATAAGTTTACTGCATTGAAATACGCAAGAAGAACAATATAATTGTAAGAGATCCATGGAGATGGGCATGATTAATAAGTTGATTGCATGCAGAGTGCCAAAGACTCTTATATTGACGAGGAACGTTTCTAGTACGATGATGCTCCATGGTGATCGTGGCGCGACTGGTTTAGAACGACCCTCTGGATCTTCGAAGATTTAAATGGACCAAGATGGCGATTTCCATGGCAACGTAGACCGATTAACCAATCGCCTTGCGAGGTTTGGGTCGTCTGTATGTTAGTATCCGTTTGTGTCCGGCTAGCAGGTAGGGAAGGCAATGGCGCTACTTTCCCAGGATCCAGTGACTTTAGCGCACACCAGCTCGGAGCACGTGGAGCAAAAGATCGCGCTGCAGAACCCAGGAATCCTGGGTTGAATCCCCACCCCTGCCCGTTTCGATCTGGATGAGCATCGTACCGGCGTGCGGTCGTGTATCACTACTGCGTGGTGCACGTTAAAGACCCCAAGCTAGCGGTTGTACTGCACTGGCTAAATTGCTCATCTACAGCGAGTGACTCGTCGCAACATTAAAAATGGCTGACCAACGACTCGCTGTATAAATATCCACACAACCCCAACTATTATTCCGAATCTTTTATACGGGAAAGGCCAGTGCGCGCGGAGCGTAGAATTACTTTCAGCATTCTCCTCTGCGCTTGGGTAATTTACTAATACGTCTATTTTTACTGGAACCGAATTACACGGTTTTCAATTTATGATGGTGTTATTTACAGTTCTGAAATGCTGGCCAACCATGCTGCCGTTGTCCCACCCGCCTTTCAGTGCTCACTTCTTCCTCATCGTGACTGAACTTCGTCGTTTTCTTTGGAACTTGGAAGAAAATTTCAACGAGGCTTGTCTTCACTTCAGACAGCCAAACATTTAGAAATTTTCCAAACAAGGGTTAAGTTAGTTTTACCTTACTTAATATCTGTACCACGAGCAACAAAAAAATGTTTCTTAAAATGTATTCCGCGCTGCTTCGCAAAAACCTGATAGCAGGCGTCCTTGGGTCCCCCCTTTTCGGGAACTTTTCGACAAAATTCCCTAAGCGAAAAGTCGTTCAAAATCAGTGTACTAAAAGTGCACTGAAGTATACTAAAAGTATACTTTCAGTGTGGTCTTCGTACTGAATGTATACTTTAAGTGTATTTAAAGTGTACTTCCAGTAAAAATGGTGGTGGACTGAAAGTATACTCGACCGTACAAAACTAGTACATGTAGTAGAATCGTAGTGCCCGCGGTAAAAAGTAGTTCAAAAGCAGTATACAGGAAGTGGACTTAAGTATACTAAAGGTCTACTTTGAGTGCTTGCGGTCGGCGTACTCAAATTATAGCAACGGGTATATATATATATATATATATATATATATATATATATATATATATATATATATATATTATATATATGTATATATATATATAGTGTGATTTTTTAAGATCAACACATTAAAAACGCGATAGATAGCCCGATGCTGTTTTCACAGGATATTCGTAGCCTCGGCGGACATTAGATGAGTAAACAAGTGTCGCAGTACGTTGTCTAATTAACTTTTTTAATTGACAGTGTAATTGACCATGATGAATTTTCAATTTTAAAGGGGCTATGAATAAACTCTCGCCCAACCGAAACAATTTGCGAAAAGGCGACGAGTTTTGGGTTATTCATAGCTCAAAGTCTGCCTTCCGTCGCCTGATCAAAAAACAGCGCTCTGGACAGAGCGCAGGATGTTATGCTTGCGTAGTCGCTTCAAACGCACCGTTTGAAGTATGATCCTGGAGCATTCACTAAAAGCTCGCTGTCAAAAGTGTGCAAGTTTGTTCTTGCTGAATCCGACAGCACTTTATAAGGGTTGTAACTTCACTAGAAAATAAAAAAATGCATGGAACTCCAATATGCGAAGTTCTCAGTAACACAAACACACATGCCATTAGCGACATTCCATGTCAAAACCGCTAAGTCACTCTCCATTTTCCCCGCCCCTGCCGCGCGTGGTTCCTGAATTGGGGGAAGAAAGTGAAAAATTTGATAAATAAATATCTGAAAGCCCCTTGCTGTTTCGTGAATAGTTTTGATTGGGTTACGCTCCAATAATGACTGCCTCTAAAACAGCAATAGAAAAAAAGGTAATTTACGGATTTCAGTTAATTAATAAAAATGTTGCCACAGTTTTCCACCCATGTAATGTCCGCTGAGTCGCACGACACACTGAAGACTGCATCAACGTGGCAGCAAGCCCCTTTTTTTCTAAAAACCTGTTGATTAAAAAATATCACCGGGTATACAGCTGACATAATGTGACAAAATAATGCTTCATTTCCCATTTCACTGCAGACCACGTGGTTCAAACGTTCCCCGGGGATACGACCGGCACTGGCACTGTCAGAGCATACTTACGTCGCAAATACAGCATGGACTATAGCCCTAAAAAAAAGCACAAATAGAAACGTTAGCTACATTGTACGCCACGGAAAGTAGCGTTATCTAACTTGTCAATAATTATTTTAGCTAGTCATTCCTACTATATTTATCAATTGAAAAGTCTACTTTTATTGCAAAGATAGCTTTTTTTTTCCCCTGAACTGTATTTGTTACCTTTATTGCAGAATAAAAGTTTACTGTAAAAAACTGTCAGCACTATTCTGAAGCTAGACGATCGAGGGCAATTGCACCAAGTGTTTGATGCTGCTGATGCAAAAGCATGCACATGTCTGTTTTCAAAATGCACCGCCACTTGCGTGCTGTCTCATAGGCAAGTAGACAAATAACGTTTGCAGGATGATCCAGTGTTTTTGTAATGCAGGTCTCAGCTTACTATACGCTGTTTCAGATATCTGCATCCACAGCAAGCAAAAGGACAGGAGGCAAAGAAAACCACGGCTAATAACGGAGACAGAAGATGCTCCACCTTGCATATATATGCAGCGCAAATCAACTTCTGAACCGCATAAGTGAAGTGGTGTTATGAATGGAAGCTCGCTCTGAAATTGGCTGGAGAAATCGGCGCCTTCATGTGACAACCTCAAGCTTTCACCGAAAGTGTTTCATTGTGTAGATTTATCTTGCAAAACTCTAAGATATCTGAATTCACGTGAAAAGAACTTGACAATTGCAACAACAAACACGCCAACACAGTGGATCGAGAGTTCCACGCTGTAAAAGATCGACGTAAATTTTACGTGTCTTTCCCTCGGCAAAAAAATGTCGGGCACGCTCATTGTTTACAAAATACGAGGTTGCCCTCATTATTTACTTGTCGCGAGAGCGGAGCCTTCCAGAAAAGCCGAGATCCCAGGAGTGCAAGCATGCGCAGATGAATCAGAATAGCCTTGGCGACGAAGGAGAAATTGCTTGATATAGTTTCGGTTTTACACTGAGAAAAGCCTAAAGTTTAGATAAAACCTAAGATTGACTAAATTTTTGTTAATTGTTTACAAAATTGGTATAGTGACATTATTATCATTAATATATATTGATTTGCTTAGTTTTGTCTTAAAAAAAAAAGAACAAAAAAATAGACTTTTGAAAACTGCGCATGACCATCGCTATTGCAATCAGCTTCCCTTCGGCCGCCGGCGCCGTTGGAGTTCCGGAGGCTTCGAGCATCGCTCCCTTTTTACGTTTTAGCCGTTTTAGCGGATATTTTAGATATCTTAGTTGCGAATACCGTATTCAAGAATAGCAAGCGATTACTGAGAGCTGGGAGACGCTGCGTCTTACCAACGCAAGTAAGTGGCAGACAGTCATGGCCGACTGGTGCAAGCCCCGGTGAGGAAGTTTCGTTTGTTTCTGCGTAGTGCGCCGCTGTTTTACCGTGTGCTTGCTAAGCTATGCTTGATTCTAACTATGCTCTACCCGGTGTTATTTCGTCATTTGAAAAGAGCGTATCTTCAAAATGTATGGCTCTCTCCGCAGAGTGAGAAAGATTCACGCGCGGCGGAACCGAGGGCGAGCCGAGGGCCTGTCGGTGGCGCCGTCCTACGGCGCTCGCCCGACGACGCTTTTGCGGAGCGTTCTAGTGCAGTCTGACGGCAGATCAAGCAATCGCGGGTCATGCTAGTTCTGACGTGTGGTCCTAACAGCCTCTCGCCAACGATTTGTTTCATAAAGCGGGAGCGAGAAAAGCGTTACAAGAGCGAGCAGCATGATTTCTTGCCTGTACTGATGGCTGTGCCGTAGAGACGTGCGGTCTCTGCGTATGCCGAAGCGGCACGCTTTCTAAGTTTACGATTGCGTGATGTAAATAAAGTGAGTTTGGATGTCACGTTTGTTAGTGGTGGCGAAAGCCGCTACAAAAAGCAGAGCAGTTAGAGGTAGCAGAAACGTGAAAAAATTCGAAAAGGACCTGAATATTCGATGAAGTTGAAAGACTACCAACGTACCAACTCGCCCAGTTATTCTTTGTCAAAGAATAATAGACGATAGTAATACTTTAAATAAATGCCAACTTTTAAGTGGTTGTTACAAATTTGTAATTGATGCAGTACAGCCAGACGCTGCTCTAGTGCTTTTATGATATCAGGTAATGTGTAGGATAGCTCATAGCAACCATTTATGTACGACTCATTATATTGAATCTTCCCTCTAAAAGCTCGAACTTATATAAAAAATGTGCAAATCGTAAATGAAGCCGCACCACTGCATGTGTAATAGCATGTGACTTGCATATATGTTCTCAGCAAAAATAAAGGATGCATTCAAAAAGGGCCGATCATTTTGTGTCCTCTGTGTTGGAGCTTCTTTCAGGTACACGCAAAATGTGGGTGTCTACGTCTAAAAGAGTGGAATTGACGTTTCCCGCAGGGCTGCAGGCCTGACTCAGTTTGGCTAGCAGGTTGCAACCTATGGGAACCTGCAGGGAACTGCATCACAAGAGTAAAAGTGACGTCCGCCCACTGATCTCTATTATGGGTGGCTGAATGGTGCGTCGAGCAGACAGGTACGAAGCCGCCGGAAGTAAGCGGCCTGTCCTGATAGCGAGTGCTTGACAGGCTTTTCGATTCTCCCAAGTGCTGGTTCGAGCAACGTTCAGGCGCTGGGTTTTTTCTTGTCATCCCAAGAGAGCCTGCTTGTTGCGGAGTAACAGTGCATGCGGACCCGAGAAGTCTCCTGGGAAATCATTCGATGTGAAAATTTTGAGATTCTATTTTATCAAAAAGTGCATATGTCCCACGTTGAAATGTCTTATTCTTGGGATTTAATCCAGAAATAATCTCTGCAGCGCACTGGCACATGCGGAGAAGCGCACTGAACAAAGCGAATCCATCGCAATGGTGACTTTGCGAGCGCTTTGAAAGGTTTGAATGGCATAAACGACTTTATTTTCGCGACCTCAATATTTCATACATTTTATGAAGTGTTAGTGTTAAGAATACTTTGCAGGTACAAAATTTCACAATCAGGAGTAATGTTCAATGCATTCGTATCCATGGGGTTACTTTTTTGCAGGACCAATATTAAGCAATTTCGATGAGCTCGCAAAACCTAAGGCTTCGTAAAACTTTAGTAGTTTACAGTTGTACAATTAATCTTGAAACCAATATTGAATACCGTAACTACTAAACTTCTAAAATAAAATGTTAATATTAGTACAGCCCTGAAAATGGCCATTCTCGAATGTTTTCGTTGTGGCCTTCATTAATTCATATGTGCTTAAAATGTAGCAGCTGCAACCTTGAATCTGGAAAAGGCTATTGTTTGTCACACATTTGCTTTATGGTGCCTACGATTTCAGGAAATAAATGTTGTGCCCTGTAATGAACACTATTACCTGTAGCGGAGCCCTGGGCATGCAAAGAAGTCACACCACCGATGTCTGACATATCAGGCTTTCAAAAATGCTATTGTCCGATTTTTCTCACCCTTCTGTCAGGATGAAGTGGTTACTATCTTGCCTTCGTCACATAGTGGTCCTTTGAGCGAGTTATGTGGTGTTATATCATAAGGTGGCATAGGGTCATTTTCTCTTCTCTTTTTACGCAGGATGTAATGGCACACCATCATCACAAAGGAGAGTGTACAGTTAGGCAGGCTCGGAAACTTGAATAAAGTGATAAGTAGGATTTCAGTTTCTGTCTTATCAATTATGTGAAGAACAGTGATCATAATGTTTGTATGCTACACATACATACTTTCAGTTGAAAATTGCAATGCATCTTTTCTTTATGGCTTTTCTGACACAGTTTCAGAAGACGCTGGTACGTTATTTTTATGAGAAATGTTTAAAAATAGAGGTGGCAAAGATTTCCTCGTAATTTTCACGTACATAGCCGCAAATCAAAATGACAACTCTCCTAGTCAATGTTGGAAAACGGCAGTACATTATTTTCACGAGGGAAGATTTGAAAATGATTCGATTGTCATTTTCACGTCTATACTCGCAACCTAAAAAGCGGTGCATCTTTTTTTTTTTTTTTTTTGGACAACTTTTCCCACATAATTTCATAACATGATTGTGCGTCATTTTGACGAGAAATGTTTGGAGATAGAGCTGCCAAGACTTTCCTCGGAAATTTCCTGACTCATTTTTAAAAGTGCATGCATCTCCCGATAATGACACCTCTGCATTATCATCAATTAAGTGTTGTCAACGGTATTTCTTAACATTTCATGAGAATGGAGCTATGTGTCATGAAATTTAACAAATTGGAATCCAGCCGTTCAAAGAAACACCTTTGAAAAGTCAGCTTTTTAAATGCAGGCGCCGATTTTTCTGGACAATTTTAGACCGTTCTTTCCATTCAGAACGCCCGACATACACGGCGTCTCAGATAACTTAAACCAAACTTAAAAAACACCGGAGCGCTCTGCAGGAGTGAAATCAACTGTCATTAGCAAGCGTCTTGCGAAAGTGCACAGATTTTTTTAATGCGCCTAGTTATCTAAATAACTAAGATTAATCAGCTAACCTTTCAAATATTCTTTTGAGGGCCAAGTTGTCAATTGTAAAGTTGCAGGGCTCAGTGAGAAACACCCAATTAAAGTGTTTGCAACATAATACGCTTTCGTGGTTTTTTCCGGCCTTCAAAGAGCGCACAGAAAAAGGAGCACGCAAAGTGCACCTTGTTGAAAATAGTTTAATGGGGTGTTTTTGAATGCGCTCTACAACTTTCCAATGCACACCTCGGCTTTTAAATGAAGATTTCAAAAGTTAGCTTGTTAGTCTAAATTAAATAACTAGGCACACTAAAAAAAAATTGCGTGCACTTTCGCAAGAAACTTGCTAACAGCGTACAGTTGGTTTCACTCCCGCAGAACGCCCCGGTTTTTTTTTAAAGTTTGGTGCAAGTTACCTGGGACACCCCGTATATATGTACTAGTAGTGTACATTTAGTGCACAAAAAGCATACATGTAGTGTACTAAATGTACACTTATATTAGGCTAGATGTGCACTCGAGGTGCACTTATGGTATACTACATATGCACTTGTGCTGTACTAAAAGTATACTATTTTGTTTCATAAAAGTGTGAAACTAGTACGATTTCAGTATATACTCTATGTTCACTATTAGTATACATTCAGTATACTGATTTCGACCGACTTTTCGCTTAGGGTTAAGCCACTTATATTTGCTACAACCAGTAGGTGACACCAGCTACCACCCCATAATTAAACACAGCTATCGCTAATCCAGCCTCGTCAGACTTGGCTAGGTATACTAGTAGGGAAGGGCGGTTAACTTTTAACCGCGGTTAAAGATAACCGGCTTCGAGCAAACGGGCCCTGGGCGTTCACTTTGATTGTGATATGTCTTGGAACACACACATGTTTTACCTACGTAGTAAACATCGATCTATAGCCTGTATGCTTTATAACAATCGAGTGTTTTTGCCTGTCGGTGTTCGATTGCAATTTGCTCTAGCTAGCTCTTGCTTACAGTGTACTCCGTTACGGCGTAACGGTGTTTGACAACTGCTCAGGTCGGTGTCACTAAAACATAGCGTTACATATAACACACGTTTGTCTACAAGTACCTTATATCTTTGAACATCTTAAAGTACCAAATCTTCGTTCTCTTTTTATTCAGACTGTTGCGCTTCGTTACTTTTGGAACTGACTTTAAAACACAAGTGATTCTGTCCAGCGCATTGCGACGCTCCTCTTGTTTCGAAGTGAAGCATTGTTTTTATTTTTATTTATTTATTCAATGCTGCCAGCTGCCTTTTGGCAGCCAGGGCAGGAGTGGCTACATTCAACTTTTTTTTTATATATACATGTGACATATCTTGCATGCGTGAATACAATGTCCCATGTTTGTTCAACGCCCTCCCGGACTCTATTTACCATATGACATTACATCTGTGAAAACGTTAAAAAAAAAAAAAAAAAAACTCAAGAAACTAGAGTGTTTGAATTTGGACACTAAAGTTAAAGGAACACTGACACCACCGAAATGTATTTTTTTAATTTTTTACCAGGTGATTTTATATGGTGTCAGAAGACTATCCAATTAATATTTTCTACAGAGTCACGCAGATTTTTAATAAAGCCAACAAACACAACTGCTTGAAACCGAAACCGAGACCTGCGCACGAAGTTTGGAGTAATATAGGCTCTGCTCAAGGTGGATCGGCGCAGGCACATGGACACTTTCGAGGAGTCTCTGGCCGAATCCGAAGGAAGATTGGCGCTACGTAAATGGCAGGTCTCGAAAAAACGAAAAGTCAAGAATAACTTTCATTCAAAGCGAGCGATTTATTACTGCTCCAGCGAATACCGCAAGCACGTTTGCAGCTCATTTTAGTTCCGTTTACAAATGCTACAGTAAGTGGGATATTCCTGATCAAGGGGATATTTCCCTCGATGTGTTTTCTGGGATCAATATTCTGGTGTCAGATGTAATGGTTGCCATAAAGAAGCTCAGTAATTCAATGTCGGTGGGTCTTGACAATATTCCTGGTCCCATTGTTAGGGCCTACTCGGAGCTGATTGCACGTATACCCTGGCAACTGTCTTTAGTACGTCAAGTAAGGTCTGCTGTGTTTCCAAAGTTATGGAAAACACCTAACGTTGTAGCTGTTTATAAATCTGGGAAAACGTCGGAGGCCTCGAACTACCGACCTGTGCTGTTACTTTGTGTGTTTTCGAGGGTTTTTGAAGCTGCGGTGCACTTATTTTTTTAGAAACATCATTGCCGCTTGTCATCACGGATTCATGCCGGGTCGGTCCACAATAACCAATTAAACGTGTTTTATGAATATCGCTGTGCCCATTGTGAGTAATCGTAGTCAGCTTGATGTAATTTATTTTGACCTGAGCAAGGCATTCGATTTAGTAGACCATAATCTTCTCTCGAACAAATTGCAGCGATTGGGAGTGAGAGGATCAATGTTTGCTTGGCTTTCCTGTTACCTAAGAGGCCGCTAGAATTGAGTTAGAATTGAGGGTGTGTACTCTTCTTCATATTACACTACTTCTGGTGTCCCCCAGGGCTCGGTTCTGTGACCCCTATTGTTTACATAGTTCGTCAATGATGTAGAGTCATGCCTATCTTACTCATCCGTTCTTCAGTTTGCAGATGACATGAAGATATTTCGAGAAATCCAGTCAGAGGAGGACTGCCAAGAGCTGCAGGGAGATATAGACAGAATTGGAGACTGGCGCTTGGTCAAAATTTAGTGCTCAATAGAACAAAAACCGAAGGTTGTCACCTACCGGCGCAAAACGGGAAAAAAATATGTTCCACAACGAAAATGTGTCTGAGAGAATTGCGCGTACTGAAACAATTTGACTCACATCTAAAGTTTCGCTCTCATGTAGAGACAACAATTGTTACTGCTATGATAATGGTCTATTCTAAAATGGGCCTCAGCACTGCTCCTAAATAATGACGCTTACGGAGCGCCCCCTTCCCCTTTCTCCCCGCTTTGAAAATTTTCCCGCAAAGTTCATTAGGTAAATTGACCGCAGTCGCGCGCTCATATACAAGCCCAGTGACTCAAAGCTGCGGCCCGGCACGTGCGGGCGCCGTCGAAAACTCAGCTCGTCGCGCCTCGAGGTAATGCACTTTCTCTGTCGGTTGTAGTTAGCGCTAATTATTTAAATTTCTCTGCTCGGATGATGGCTAATTTTTTCGGGGGGCCGAGGGCATCGGAATTTACGGCGCGTGAGCCCATGGCGCGAAGCCTAGTGCCCTGCTATTAGTATAGGCTGTGTAAGCTATATATATATATATATATATATATATTTATATATATATATATGTATATAACCATTTAGTGCCGTATAATTGTTGGGTGCTGCCGCCTACGCCGTATAACGAAGGTGAACGGTTGTAGGCTGAAGGCAATTTAGAGTTCGATTCCGGGAAATTTCGAGGCCCGCGTTTTAATCCCGGGGACATGTTGTGGCGGATTCCGTTGAGTAAAGTTGAATACGCTTGCTTTCGAGTAGATGGCTTTTTTTTTTTTTTGTAAGTGCACATTAAGATACTTTCAAAACCTCTCGCTCGGAAGAAACTGCATTTAGAGACAGGTTGTATCGAGGTCGCGCACCCACGAAATATTATTAAACTAAATAATGAAAGATTTAAATATAATGACTCGCTTGCCGGTTTTCGACTTCAGTAGTACAAGCGTTATCACCAAGTTTTGCTTCAAAGTTGATGGCACAGGCGATGCATTGATGTTTTTACACGTGTCAAAAACACTTGCTGGCAAACAAATTACGTTTTCATCTAACATAAAGTCAAATATTGTAAAAAGGGCTACGATATAAAGTAAGTTTTTTTTACTTTGTAATATTCTAAAGGTGTTCGAAGTGCATATCAGTTAGCTCCTTTATGTCTCACCGGAAAAAAAAAATGAAAAGAAAACTTTACCGGAGCAAAGCTCACCAGAGAAAGGCTCATCGGAAAGAAGTTCACCGATAGGAAATCTTACCGGTGGTAAGGTCACAGGAAATAAGCTCACCGGATATTAGCTCAAGTAAGATGAGCTCACCGGAAAAAAGCTCGGCCACTTTCTGTGAGTCCGGAACGACCCTCACAAAAATCTGTAGTTAAATTCTTTTGAATTTCTGTTGAAAATTTTCTGGTATCGTATTGAATTTCTTTTTTAAATTTTTTTGCTGTTCTTTAGACTTTATTTTGACAACTTTAACTCCTAGTTAAAATTGGGCACTTAAATTTTTTAGAATTCCTTTTTACATACATTTTGTTGAATTCTTTTTGACGGAGCCGCAGATTGCCGTTTAAAAGAAAGACACTCAATTTTTTAAATATATATTTTCAGTTTTGTTAAGAAATAGTGTCCCTTTGGTACATGCACATCCCACAAATAAGAATTGGAAATAAACACAAACACCATGAAACACTCAACACCAGAATCACCGTCCCGTTAACTGCTCCAGAGCCTTATATAGCCTACATATTGAAGGTAATCATTTGGCCGGTGACCACCTCAGCAGTTACTAAGGTTCCAAGTGTCCGATCTCCTTCTCGAAAGTATGTCAAAGGGAAGACAGTGTTTCGAAGTTTGTGGACTCTATCTCTTACTAAAAAGCAGTGGTACAACTAATAATAATTCCGCGTAGTCGCTAAAACAACATCCACAAAAACGGCTCCTAGAACATATATTATCGCTTCGCTGCATAGCACCACTCAGGACGAAGCCAGTCAAGGCGGTTGCTCGACTTTAAAATAGTTATTTTGCTTTAGTTTGCTAGTTGACTAGTTGAATAGGGTAAATAAAGTCGCGTAGTCACTTACAAAGTGAGAACGGCAGGGCGTGTTTTTCGAACGCCTGGCTTCCAGCACGAGCCCCATGCCTTCCGTCGTGCTTTGACTGCGCGCTCGAGCTCGAGGGTCGCGAGACGTCGAAGCGGTGTCAATGATAGAAGGCTCGCGCTGGAGGCAGGAGAACTGAAGGTCCTCCCTGCGGTTCTCAACTTGTCAGAGATCATTGAGAAACTTAGTGACTTTTGACATTTAGTCAAGGTGTACCATGTTCAATAAAAAGTCAACAGAAAGTCCGTAGCGTTTCTACTGACACTGGCTAGAGAAAGTCCACTGAATATTTTCAACACGAAGTAAAAGAACGTCGGCATGCAGTATTTCTGATTACACTTTCAACAGGAAGTCAGCAGAAAAAGATCAACGTAGAGTTAATAGAAAGTCAACAGCTTTTCTTTTGACTCAGGCAGAAGAAAATCATCAAAAAAGTTTCAAAACAAAACCAACAAACTTTCTGTTGACCATGTCAGCAGGAAGTCAAAGTCAAAAGAAAGTGATCAGAGAGAACAAGTAAACACATTTTCAATAAAAAGTAAAAAACAAAACAAAACATTTTTATAGGTGTTTGTAGAACCTTATACCCATCGCCGTCATGCCGGACCCCGGACACGACCGCCGACCATATAATTCTTTTTTCTCTTTTTATAAAATAATATAAAGAAATAATGTGAATAAGTTTTCTTTTTTTTAAATAACCTACAAAAAAACGTCGTTAGAACTTCTTTTTAATTTTTTTTATAAATAAGTCTACAAAACAAATCTTGTTTTTCCTTTTGAAAATTTTTTAGAAAATAACCTACAGAAAAACGTCTTTAAAACTTCTTTTTAATTTTTTTTTTATAAATAAGTCTACAAAAAATGCAGTATCTTTCTTTTGAAAATTTTTTCACATTATTCAAAACGAAGTGCGTTTAAAAAGGAATTCAGTAGGATCCCGCAAAGTCAACAAGAAGTCTAAAAAAATTAAAAAGAATGTTGAGACCTGTTTTTGTAAGGGTTGCCCCTCCCCTCTACAATGCTTCGGCGCTTGAGGGTATGTACAATAAATAAATAAATGAGCGAGATATGCAAAGCGAGGCGATGCTCTAATCACTGCAACGTTGTCTGTGCAACCTGTCGGAAGGCGCGTTTGTGTTTTTCCGCCGCCCTTGTCAGCAGGCGAAAGTTCAACACACGCACTTTTGTCAGTTTGCATTTAGTTTCTTTCGTAATTAATCCAGGTTAACAAACTTTGGTAGAAATGTGCGGAGCATAAACATAAACATAGTACATTTCTTTCAAATTGGATAAGCGGCTCAGAAGTTCACTGTTTTGGGGTTGTTTCCCCGCCGCACGATTCACGCGACGACAAACCAACGGCTTGCGAGAAACAAAAAGAAAAACAAAAAAACAACACACACACAAAGAAAGCAACCTGTAAGTGTGATGACCTGTGGGTGTGAGGACCTGTGAGTGTGATGAGCGTGAAAACCTGTGTGAGTGTGAGGACCGTGAGGACCTGTGAGTGTGAGGACCGTGAGGAGCTGTGAGTGTGAGGACCGTGAGGAGCTGAGAGTGTGAGGACCGTGATAACCTGTGAGTGTGAGGACCGTGAGGACCTGTGAGTGTGATGAGCATGATGACCTGTGAGTGCGAGGACCTTGAGGACCTTGAGTGTGAGTGCCGTGAGGACCGTGATGACCTGTGAGCGTGATGAGCGTGATGACCAGTGAGCGTGAGGACCGTGAGGATCTGTAAGTGTGAGGACCTGTGATTCTGATTACTTGTGAGTCTGATGATTCGTGATGACCTGTGAGCATGATGACCGTGATGATCTGTGAGCGTGACGACCGTGATGATGACGGAGAGTGAGTTTTGGTTTTCTGTTGAACCGTGAGGGTGAGTCCGGGTGATGACCCTATTTTGAATAAATCGTGATCGTGAGTGGGCGTGATTTCTGATTGAGGAAAAAATGGTGATCGTGAGTTTCAGTGAGGACAGCTTAAAATGACGACCTATGACCACGATAAAATGGTCTATACACTTTTCCAAAAAAAACGCTGCTAGGCCGCCGCCATGTTGCTGATGCTGATGCGGCTGGTGCGACTCTCGCGCCCTCTATAAGCTAGAAATGTTCTGCCACTCTCTTGGACTGTGAAGACCCGCTCAGCGCGGTTCTCTACCTATGTTTTTGCGGTTTTGCATTTGACGTTTTCTCGCCCCTCTTGAAAGTTTTTACTTATTCTTTTTATGCGTGCTGCGAACCCTTTGTGTGTTATCTTCCATTGTGAGAAATAGGGCAGGTAAGTGCCTGACCATTCAAGCTTTGCTGCTCGAAATTCACGGGAAACGAAGGAGGTGAAGGACGTCGAACGGCCCTCGACGCAATTTTGCGAACATTGCTCTCTCCCCCCCCCCCCCCCCCCCCCCCCCCCCGAGATAATCCGCGTAGGATCCTCAGTCATCTCCAAAATAGTTGTCCGTGTTAGAGTCAGTCACGCCCGTTTCTTTGCCTTGGTGCTGTTGTGAAAAGAAAAAAAAGAAAGCTCACCCCAAAACGTGCCCCAAAACGAAGTCAGCTTGGATTTCGTCCGATCGTCAAGAAGTGACTGTCGTCGACTGTGACTGTGCTATTTGAGATCTTTCTCAAATAAATTCTCTTCAGATAACGCTGCATCATGTGGTACGTACAATATATTGTTCGAATGTTAACACTTGCTAAATTGTATGTCCTTGTCCTGTCGATTGGTAAACACGTTATTTGTGCGCGTGAAAAATGCATGCTTTTCGGCTACCATCTGTTGTAAATTATTTTCGACAGCTAAGCGCTTTGTCGTTTGACATGCGGCTAATCGAGCGGCGCCGTCAAGACTTATCGTAAAATAAAAAAAAAACTAGAACTATACATTCCAGTCGCATTTGTTCTGTCGCGCGCGTACTCAACAAAAATAGTCTATGGGTTTTTAATTGTTTTTTTTTTTCAAATGTGGTACAATGGTTTCTCAATGACCTCGGGAAAATACATGCACCATGAAACACAAAATACAGCGGGAAAAGACGAGAATCTAGCCACCAGCAGTGTTTAAAACTGCGCCTACGCAGGCTGGGCCTATCGAAATCACAGTCCACTCGGTTAGGGTTAGCAGGGACGCCAGTAAGAGACTTCCCTCAAACCCAGTGACTGGGCTCGAAAACGGTTTGCTGCCCCTGGGGTCGAGTGTTTCTTGGAAAGGTGTATACTCCTATATAGTGCCCAGACATTTCAGAAGCCTGGTAAAGGAAAGAATTCGGAGAAAGTGATATCCCCCTTCTTCGGTACCACCCCCCCCCCCCCCCCTTTTCCTCTCTCTCCCGAACATTCTCTATTTTCTACGGCACTTCCTGATTCCTATTTTTTGGTGTGTGTTGGTTGCATTTTTTATTTTCATTCTCCCGGTTCTTTCTTGCCACCCCCCGTCGCGCGCTCATCTCTCAAACGCTACCAACGTAAAGCCTGTCAATAACTGAGAAGTGCCGCCATTCACTGTTGTGGAAATGCTCCAGACACGTGCCGCGCGCCACTTCTGGAAAGAACATGGCGTCTGAAATCTAGCTCAGTGCATGCGCTGTGCCGCCATAATCTTCCCAAGGGCTGCACGTTGCACGTGCCACTTGCATCGATGCACCTTGCGCTACTTCTAAAACATGAAGAGGCTTTATACCGACGTCAATACATAAGCCGCTTGTCAACGGGGTCCGGTTGCGTTGTTGACAGCGGCGGAAGATGAGCTCTCAAGCCGCGTACACCGCACACGGTAGGCGGCTTTACAACATCATAAAGATAAATCGTCGTTTCAGTTCCAAAGCGAAGATTTTGGCCTCAAATAACTCTGTCCCAGTTGCGAAACGTCACTTTGTTGTCTCCATTAACATCCACAAACGACGATCTTGCGACAAGAAAGTTCAGAGTATTCAAAGCCCGCCTAGGGACAATCTAGTCAGCATTGACTCTAACGCGACGTAGGGATGTATGGACAGGCGAGCGCGACGTGTGCAGTCGTTCAATCGGCTGGCCCTGGGCGCACTAAATGAGACGCTTAGATTATCGGCACTCTGTTCCCCGATAATGTTGTGGGCGCCGCCATCTTGGTGCCTGTGCAGATCAGAGGCAAATGCCGATCGTTATTATTCAAATGTGGGACATCCTCAGCATTAGATTCGGTGTTTGGAAGCTCATGTAATATTGCTCTGCTCTGTCACTAACTATTTTAACATTTGTGGTGAACGGAAAAGCGTTTCCCGCGATTTAGATAAAACTTCAGATAACTGGCAACCATGATTTTATGCCACAAGATGGGTACGTGACGTTACTCTGAAGCTTATTTAGTGACACTAGCTGGCCCCACGGCGTTGCTCGCGCGCGCTCCAATGAAGCTAACTGCACCTTTGTGTTTCATAATTTCGCTGGAATTTGAGTACCGAGAGAGTTTGAATGATTGACATCTCGTCCCGCGTGACGCCATCGTCGCGAGAGTCCAATCAGCACGCTCCGCGAACTTCGGCCCCAACTTTGTGTTTGAAGAGTTTAGCGACCCAAGTGATTGATAAATTCTTGGTAGAACAATTGCCCCGTCTTGTCTCACCACCGACTTAAGGTGCAACACCGACGTATGGTGCAACGCGTTCAAAGTTATATGCAGCGTTTATATTTACAGATATGGGAATAAATGTTAATGTGTGTATTGATGCCCGAAGCGTGCAGGTATACGCACAATCACTGTTTATGGGCTCATTTCTTTGCACGCGTACGAGATTATCACCATATATGTCAGTTGTGAATCCGAATGTCGAAAGAATGGCTCAAAAAATCTAATTAAAGTTGTTTTTACAAATAAGAATTGGGATCGGAATGGGATACATTTTAATTTTTTCGTTTTGTGCTATGATTTTGTAAACAAACTGACAGATCAGCTAAGGCCTACTGAAATCTAAAATAGGCTCCTAGCAGATTTGCCGTCTCGCAGAGCTCTACTTGGAAATAATTTCATAAACATGAATGCGAGACTTTTGTCAGCGGTATTTGCCTCTTCTTGGGCCAGACAGGAAGTGTGTTTGATAGCACACATAGTAGGGATGTTTTTCCTCAAAGGAAAAAATAAATCTTGATTTCCGCTAGATTGCTTGCTTGTGCTTTTCTGTTCTACAGAGGCAGCCGTCTGAGGATAGCAGATCCTGTAGGGAAAATAGCCAGGATATATAAGATAAAAAAAAAAGTTCAGCCGCGGTTTTGTTTTGCAGTAACCATAACCTGAACCGCTCTCGGACTGATATTTGCAGATAGAAAGTATGTTTTCGTGCTCCTATATAAGGATAAACAATATGCTTTTGGACTAGTATTAATTTGAAAATAGGAAGTATGAACGCAAAAACAACAACAAAACAAACACAAAAAGTTCTGGCAAAGGTAGAGATGAGACCTAAGGAGCGACGTCTGGTTGCCGACTTCGGCAAACACTGCCAGGTAATCGAAAGTGTTTTGTGTAGGTTCACCATAACTTTTCTTTTTACAGCAGTCGTTCTCAAACTATTCCGACAATATACGACATATAAGGCTGTAGCGTTCCCCATAGCAGCCCATGTTTGCAGTTTAGATTTCCAAGAAAGATGGTCCTGCAGTTTGTCGAGGCAGATCACTGGGTCTCTACTCGAATAAAAAAAGAAGCATTTTCAACGAAAGACATCACATTTTTTTTATGAAAAGCGAGAAAAATCAATTCATGTTTCTTCATGGTAATAAAAACCTGGGACTCAGGAACACAGAAGGGGACAAACACAATACAACGTCTCAATTGAGACGTTCTGTTGTGTTCGTCCCCTTCTGTGTTCCTGAGTCTCGGGTTTTTATTACCATGAATCACCTCCAGCTCGCTTGCTTTTAAGTATTGTTGCAGTTATGTTTCTTCAGTTGCCTTGTTTGCCAAGGGAGCACTTTATGCCAAAAAGAACACTTCTAGCCTGGTCAAAGTTTTGAAATATTTTCGGGCAAACTATACTCAGTACAGCATCAATAAACAAGGACATTATTATTTGAAGCGCTGGTTCCTGTTCCTATTCCAGCATTCTCGGTAAATATATCGTGATTGTGACAAGATACGTTACAGTTCATAGAGAATCAGGATGCTATCGAATATTTTGAAGAAAAAAAAAATAATGCTAAGAACATTTTCACTTAAAGTCTGAACAATATGATTTACCGGAACGTTTAAAAGTTTACGCAGATCAAAATTTGATATAAAACCGTCTTCGGCCACCGGAGCGCATGATATAGGTTTCGAACCTTCTCCAAGATGGGCCTGGAGGCATCGCTACCATGAAGAGTGCTGACTGGCCTTTCATTTTGTACGCAGAGATCCATATCTTCTGTGTTTTTCTTGCAGAGTTTGCTTTCCTCGTGAGGCTCTTGCCCGGTGCACACGTGCACCCTGCATTGTCGGATTGCCTTCGGTTGCCCTCACTTTGTGCTGGACGCAATCCATTGTTGCGCTTTCTTCGGCAAGTTCCCAAGTCAAGCGACATCGATAACGCCAAACTCACCTTTAAAAGACGGAACTTGGCCCGTGATCGCTTGTGGGCCTGGTGGCATCGCTACCATGAAGAGTGTTAACTCGCCTTTCTTCTTGTTCGCACAGGTGCGTACTTCCTACTTTCTCTATGCCAAAAAAGTCGGAACAGTTGTTTGCTTTTGCTACACGGCTCCCAGTGTTGCAAGACAATTGTTTGCAAGTGTACTGTTGTAGTAATTGAACTGTTGCTCCTTTGTGGCGATATAGAGTCGAACCCAGGTCCTGACACCCCGGAAACTGTGCTCGCTTTGTTGACCAAGCTTGAAGAAGGTCAGGTTACGGTGCTGGACGAACTGAAATAAATCAGAAACACTCAGACTGACCAAACGGTCAACAGCCTTTATGATCGCCTGACACGGATAGAGCAAAACTTTTCCAATTTTAATTTCATCCGTAACGATCTTGAAGATCTCCGCTGTGTCACGGCACACCATACGGGCGGTTTGGTGACGCTGGCCGAACGCATGGACGACACGGAAAACAGATCGCCGGGTTTTAATCTACTTTTTTATAGATTGCCTGACACCAACCGGGAAACCCGGACACAGTCTGAACAGAAAGTGATCAATCCTTGTTCAAATAATCTTGATATTGAGGTTTTACCCATGGGCGTCCGCAGAACTTTTTCATGGACAGTGCACACTTATCCCCCCCCCCCCCCCCCCCCCCCTCCCCCGGAATGTTGGCTATTTCAGCACGTTTCCACGTTACTCTCTACCTGCTTTCACGGCCGCGCCCTTTATTTTGGGCTACAAACCACTGATCTCTATGACAATTCCTTGGTCGGGGTTTCCGCTCCTGCGAATGAAGCCACCGGACGGCCATCTTGCATGTCGAAAAATCGCATTTTCGGAGTGTTGCAGAGGCTGGCGGCAGCGTGCTGAAGACACATTTTCTACCCGTTTGCCATCATTCGCCGAAGTTCTTTAAAACCCTGTGTAATGGCGCGTTCCCACTGGAAGCGGATCCGCAAACGCGAAGCGGATCCGCGCGTTCTCAACCGCAAAGCGGCTAGGATCGAGCGGTTGGGGCGCGTTTTTGCCAACCGCTTCGGGACCGATTTCTCCCAACCGCTCTCAAGAACCGCAAAGCGGCAACCAATCGCAACGCGACGCTGACGTGACGTCAGTGACTTTCGAAACACGATGGCACCTTTCGCTGGCGTCCAAGGCGCTGTAGTCCTAGCTTTGCAGCAGACCAATCAACGGAGAAACGTGATCTTCACGTCTGTCACTTGTATCCGCCGCGAAAAGAATTGACTTGTAATTTTAACGGGCTTCGCACCGGTGATTTGGTTCGGGTAAGAGTTTGTTTATTATTCCCGGTGCCACAGCCCGAAGCTCGCTGTTTTGTTAGTCTCTGCCCGTAGAACGTCGGAACTCGACCCTGATCGAGCGAAATGTCAGCTTTTGTACCCACTAAGATAGTCAGCGTGAACTATTGAAAGCTTTCGACACCGTGCATGACCACCACGAAGGCCGGTAGAGATGTCGTGAGCCTGATTACGTAGCCAACGCTTTACCGCGGAGCGGGTAGGGTACCTGCGCTTGCTAGATTTGTAACATTTACTACTAACAACAGAAATAAAGGAAACACACTCAAGAAATTAAGTGTACGTACCAGACGATGCAGAGGTAATCCATACGGCGTTTATAAGAGCTTAATGTCAAACAAACAGTAGACTCGAACGACGTGCGAGTGACGAGAGGAGAGTCCGCCACCAACGAAGCCACGACCAGCTAGCACCGAACACATTCCCCGCAGGGCCTGTACCATGGTCTACACCACCGCTCACAACTTCGAAAATGATAAGAGCGAACAACGAGGGAGGAAAACTGGCCCTCTATCCCGGAAACAAGGTCAGCTCTTCATGCGAGAAGGGTCCACTTCGAAGAAAAGGTCGGGGGCATCCTGCTCTTAAAGGGCAACTCCGCTCAATTCCGAAGATTTCGGGATAATGAGTGATTTCGAATCAAAAAGCCCTAGTAAAAGACACTACGTCGTTTGCTTCGCGAAAAATGGGATATATATTTTTAAATCTAATTTTAAACGCGAGCGGAAATCGAAACCGAAACTTCGGCTCCGTCCGGCAACATTGGCCTCGGGCCGCCAAGTACATGGCCATCACGTGGTACTAGATGTCACGTGATCCTCGGCCCAACGACGGGCGGGATGGGGACGGGCGTGTGGCAGGCGCGAGTGTCGTCTGCTCTGCACCGCACTCTTTGCCACGTTTTGGTGTCTACGGCATTCGACGACGTCTGCACAACTGCGGCATAAGTCTGCGCACGTGGTGTCCATAGTGTGGACGAAACTCCGAGAGACAATAATCACAAACGGTGAGACGACGACACTGGTTGTGACGCGAAAGACGGCGGTAACGGCGGGACCATGGCGGGTGGCCGGTCTGCTCCCAAGAAGCGCGCTGCGCAGGCGCGTACGCCAATCACGTGGACACCGCTGAGCGCAGAGAGGCAACGTTGCTGACGTCATGCGCTATGCTCGATCGGAGAGGTAAAAACAAGCAAAAGGGGGCCATGAAGATGACGTTTAGCTCAATGTTGGCTCCGCCCATGCCGTAGCCTTGACTGCGCTGTTGGTTGCGCCTGAATTCGCCCGCTCGAGTCGGCCGATTTCGGCAACTTGGCGAGTTGCAAAGTTTGCCGGATCTTTTAAGAAACATTTAGACAGAACTGCGTCGTAATATTTGACGTGTGGTCTTCCTAGGCGTTACTGAAGAGGACTGCATTGTTTTTTCAAAACCAAAAATGAAGCGGAGTTGCCCTTTAATCAGCAAGGGCTTTGCTTGTGGGCGAAGTCGAGGGAATCAGAGGCGAGTTTCGCGGGTCCATGCCTTTTTTTTCACGGCCTCGACTCGTGATGCGTGCGAAAATCCCGAAGAAAAATCTCCAGAGTGCCACAATAGCAAACTTTTGACTTTGTATCGTGGATTAAAGTGGATTTTGGATTGTAAAATAGGGTTGCCAAACGCAAGTCTCAAAAGATCACGCGTGATCGCCGAGAAACCGCCAACCGCCTCTCGGTGTGTCTGAACGGGGTCGCTCGCGAACCGCATCCGCAACCGCTTCGCGAACGCGGATTCGCTTCCAGTGTGAATGCGCCATAAGCCGTGAGACTTGCCGTTGAGAACACGTGGACGTTTTTACGGAAACGCAGTGCCGCAGGAAAACGAAGCAACGCGCCGAAAGTAAGTTTCGCCAGTCTCGTGGCGTAATCAAAGCTTCCTTGCCACGTTTTTCTTTTTTTGGGCCGTTTTTTCAATAGCCATTTTGAATTTCCAGGTACTAAATAGCATCTTGGGAACAGTAAATCCATGGTATTAAGAAAATATAGTTGGTTTGGGTAACTAAAAACCACCGGAGTACCCTTTAACAGGTGTGGATGCAGCTCCCCCCCCCCCACCTCTTTCACCCCCCTCAAAAATCCAGGGGGGGGGGCAACTGCCCCCCCCCCCCCCCTGCACCCTTCTGCGGACGCCCATGGTTGTACCAGACAGCATCAAACGTGCCCACAGGCTAGGTTAATATCGCCGCAATCAGAACCGCCCGATAATAGTAAAATTTGCTTTGTACAAATTGAAAGAACGGATGTTGTCAAGTGAGCGAAAATTCAAGGACACCGACTTCGACGCGTTTGAGGACTTTTCACCTTCTATTCAGCATGCCAGAGGCTAACTGTTATCTTTCGGGCGCCAGCAGGCTAAACCGTTCTCTTTGCGCTTTAAAACACTCCTTATTGTCTCTAACTTGCTATATATTTTTGTTGAGGCATCGAACGGTCTAAAGGAGTGTCCTACTACTTAACTAGGCCGATGCGGTAGCCGTAGTCAGGGGACAAGTCCCCCCCAGGCAGCTGTCCTTCATTTAAACAAACGTAAGAAGTTTAATGTCAGAACAAGACGACATATGGAGCCTGATAGCATACACTGATTGTTCCGTTTTTTTTCTCTTACTGAAATACGGCTGTCATCCAGTGACTGGCGCAGAAAAGTTTTCCGGACACATCCGGTTTTAACATATTTCGCAAAAACAGAACAAGTGGCCGGGGACGGGGTGTTTTGATTGCAATAAAGGAGTCTTTTACATGCAACCCTTGAATATTTCGTTGCGGCTTGAAATGCTATGGTTCTGTTGTGCAGTTTTGCATAGTTTATTTCTTGTTGATATATGCTACCGACCTCCCCACATCGATTCATTTTTTTTTTTTTAACCTATCTTAGTGATGCCTTCAATTAATTGTACGGGAAATATCCCCAATCTTGCATGCTGTTTTTCGGGGATTTTAATTATCCCTCAATAGATTGGTCTACCTTATCCGATTCCACCCCTTTTGTTACGAGCGAAGCTACAGGTTTCGTTAATTTCTGCCTCAACGTCAATCCTTCACAGCTTGTAATTAAAGCCACACGATCAACGTCTCATTCTGTCAATATCCTTACCTCATTATTGTTTCTGAGCCGGACTCCCTAAGGTCAATGGACTACCTACGCGAAATAAGTGATCATAACTCAATTAACTGCACGCTCTTTTTACATATTGTAACGGAGAAGGTAGAAGAAATGGAGGAACAGAGAAAGTAGGGTAGAGGACGAAGAAATGAGACTGGAACAGCGGTTTTTGGTTTACCTGTAACAAATGGTGGCAGCGGTTTTTCCAAACAGCATGAATACCCGCTCCCACCCAGCAACAGCGGAGACACCGTGGGCCGAGCTTACCGAACAGCTCTACAACCGGTTGGCGGAGAAAAGCGCGGCAGATGCCGCAACTCTGCTTGAACAGTTCGACAGTCACCTCGCCGCCCGCGTCACTTAAGTTCAAGAGACCGTGAACCCACAACTCACCGAGGTTCACCACTACCTCTCGTCTGTACAAGACCGCCTGCAGCACCTTGTCAGCTTCGTAAATAACAATTTATAGTGTTGCGGCATGGAGCTCCTCGGATGATAATCTCTGACAGAGGAACATCGTTCATGTCGCGTGCTTTCAAGGATACCCTTAGAAATTACGGGATTCAACACGCAGCGGCCTCATCCTACCACCTCAAATAAATGTTCTTATATTATAATATTATATTGATATATTGGCACTATTCGTCAACGCGTCCCACCCTTATTGAAAATTTGTATCAGAAATTTCTGTGTCCAATAAACACATATGAATCATACAAGACACAAAAGAACCATATAAGAACCATATAATTACCATATAAGAACTATATAAGATATATAAGAACATAAAAGAACCATATAAGAAACTGGTGAGACGTTTCTTATAAGTTTCTTATGTGGTTCTTATACGTTCTTATATATCTTATATAGTTCTTATATGGTTCTTATATGTTCTTATATACCTAGTATGACTTATGTGTTTATTGGACACGGGAAATTTCTCATACAAATGAAGTTTTCACTAGGGACAAGAACTGGGACCAATAAGTCTGTACAGCCTTGTTTGCACTAAATACGTCTCAACAAGAAACGACGAGTCAATCGCCATTTGAGCTAGCCCACGGAAGACTCCCGACGCTTCCAGAGGAGACGGCAATCGAGATGACATGGACCCGCCGGGCAGAAGACTATGATTGTAACCTCTTCGCGCGATTAATCGAAGCACGAAAAAGAGCTCGATTGGTCATCCTTCACAAGCAGTCGCTGCATGCAGGGCGTCTAAGTAGAGTAACTGGGAGACCGTCGTTCAATCCGGGAGACTTAGTGCTTCTTAGAAGTCATTTTAGACGTCCACAGTGATCAGAGAAATTAATGCCAAGGTACTGCGGACCCTTTAAAATAAGCAAAGAGCTCGGTCCGGTAATATATCGCCTTGAGAAGCTTCGGACGTTGCCTTAACGAGGGCGACACCGGACTCTCACTGCTCACGTTGGCCAACTGAAAATTTACATAACGCGTGATAAACATGTTTCTTCTGTCCGAGACTGACAGCCCAGTGGGGAGGGGCCAATGTAGCGGTGAAGGTAGAAGAGGTGGACGGACAGAGAGAGAAGGAGTAGAGGACAGAGAAACTGAACTGTAAGAGCAATTATTGGTTTACCCATAACATTATTCCTACTATATCACAACGAAAAAAAAATGGAAGGTTATATGAAAAAAAGGTAATTATCAAGAAATAAATACCGAACTAAAAAAAAAAAATGTTGATGCCTTTTTATTCGATTTTGATAGTCCGTCTGTTTGTGATGGTTGGTCAATGTTTAAATCTAAAATGCAACAATTAGCCGACATCATTATCCCGACCGTCACGTTTACGGAAAGCTCCTGTGTTCAATGGTTTAATAACTCTCTGAAACATTTGGCTCCAGAAAAGCGACTCTTTCGTAAAGCGAAAAACACTGGGTGTAATTCGAACTTGGAAAACTTTTACGATCTCTAAAATCAATTCAGATCCGAAATCCGGATACAAAAACGTGTATTTTATAACAGAGATCTCCCGTGCATGCTTAAGAGTAGCCCTAAAAAGTTCTGGAGAGTTATTAATCTAAAGTCTGATGTTGTTATTATACTCAAGATGACGCCGACGACTTCGTGCCTGATAATGGTTATGCAGAGTTGCCTATATGATGTGTTTTGTTCAGTTTTTGCTCAGGAAATCGTGACACGTTTTGCACTGCTCCTCATGCTTTCCCCATACCCATGGCCGGGATTTGTTTTGAACCTGCTGGCAGTCTAAACTTAATAGAAAACCTTAAGATTTCTTCCTCGGCTGGTATAGATGAAATAAATATAAACGTTTTGAAGAATATCATGGAATTATGGACCGTGATATTGGCTAAACTTTTTTCACAGAGTCAATTTTCAACCGGTATCCTACCATACGACCAGGAAGGTAGAGAAGATCGTTACGATTTACAAAAATGGCGACAAGTGCTCTCCCTCAAACTACTAATCCATCTTCCTAACAAGCGTCTCATGTAAACCAAGGAAGAACTTCATCTGCTCCAAAATTATTCACTTTCTGACAGATAACAACTGCATCCATTCCTTGCAACACTGTTTTCGAAAAAATGTTTCATGTGAAAGTCAGCTTGTATCTTTTGTTCATGACCTGCATATTGAACTCGATTCACATATTCAAACTGACACCATCTTTTTATACTTTAACAAAGCATGCATGCGATAAGGTTCCCCATAGACGTCTCATGTTCAAATAGCCTCAACTAATTCAGATCCCTCGGTCCTAAACTGGATAATCAACTTTCTTAACCACTGGCAGCATCTTGTAACCACTAACCAGGTATCATCTTCTCTTGCAGAAGTAACATCAGGTGTTCCTCGGGGATCGGTTCTCGGCCCACTTCTCTTTTTAATATACGTTAATGACCTACCCTTATCAATCTCATCGCATGTTCGTTTCTTCGTTGATGATTGTGTCATTTATCATCAAGTGACTAACCCATACGGTTACCTACTCATAGAAGATGATATTGTTTGTAATAAAGCATGGTGTGAAAAATGGTAGTTGTCGCTCAACGTACAAAAGGGCAAGCTCGTATCATTTACATGTCGTTTAAACCCTTCCGTATTTTCCTATTCACTTAAAAGCATGCCATTGCAAAAAAAAAAAAAAATAAAACGATTCGTATAATTGTTTGGGCCTACACCCTTCATCTGATTTCTCCTGGATCACTCATATCAGCCACGCGGATGGTGCACGAAAGCTCGCGATGTCAAGAGCCCCGTGTCATTAGCCCCGCAGCAAACTCCCCGTTCTTTCTGGCTCGTTTTCAAATGCCACTGTTTCAGGAAGCCCATGAATTCAATTCCCCCGTGTTAACAGCCCCGTGTCCTCAACGTGCCAGGGTCTTCCCGTGTCTTTTCCCCTCGGCCTTGAAGTTTTAAATACTTATTACCGCAGTCTTTGTGACGTAGTTGTATATTGACCGATATAGAACGTCCTCGTCTTGCCTTCCCCGAATGCCAACATCTCCGTGTCCGATCCCCCCTTTTGTAACTTTTGTAATCATCGGCGCTCGTTTCCCGTGGTTGAGTGCGTGATAGAATCTCCCGTTTTGTGTGTGTCGTGCTTTTTTAAAGCGCAGCTCTTAGGCGCACGTTTCCGGCTTGAGCGGCGTCGGCGTCGGCGTAACCGCGCGTAACCCTCGTGAGGGTTACTCTCACGACGGCTACGAGGGTTACCCTCACGAGGGTCGCGAGGGTTACCCTCACGAGGGTCACGAGGGCTACCCTTACGAGGGCCACGAGGGTAACCCTCGTGAGGGTAACCACCCTCGTAACCCTCACGAGGACCACGAGGGTTATGCGAGTTATTCTCACGAGGGTTATGAGGGTTACCCTCACAAGGGTTACTATCCCTGCCGAAAAATCCGGTATAACTTTTCGCTATCCGGATTATGGAACCGGAAATCTATCTGGATTCTATCGGGAATTTAGGTTTTCAAAAATTATTCCTTTGAGCTGTGTTAGAGACTTTTTAGTGTCGTGTCGTTTACCCGCAGTCTCGGGGTTTTTTCAACCATGTGCAATGTACACCAGCTCGTTTGCGCCCTTACATTTTGTCTGCAATCTGGATTTCGGGTTTCCAGAAACAAATTTCCGGTTCCATAATCCGGATAGGGAAAAGTTATACCGGATTTTTCGGTAGGGATAGGGTTATGACAGTTACCCTCACGAGGGTCACAAGGGTTACCCTAACAAGGGTCATGAGGGTTACCCCCCTGAGGTCGCGTGACCCACCGCTGAGGTCACGTGACCCCCCTGAGGTCACGTGACCCCCCCTCTCTTGAGGTCACGTGACCTTAGGGAGTCACCTATCCCTCAGTACCCTACCATCCTATCCCTCAGTACCCTTCCATCCTCCTCCTCAAGAGCTGCGCTCTAATCCGGCGTTACGGGGAGTTGTAAACGGCTTTCATCTTTTCCCCGAAAGGTTCAAAAAATTCCTAATAGTAAATAAATAAGTAAATAAATAAATCATTCCAAATTGCTATGTTATTATTGTTCCTAGAAGTCATCGAACGTTTTCGTTTTTCTGGGTATTTTTTTGTCCGAATTTTCTGCCATTCCATTTTGCACTTGAAAGCCTTGCTTTCCCGGGTTTCTGTGTCGTGGTTGACAATCGGTATTCGTCTGTCGTTCAACCCGTAACGAGACTTGGGGGAGACGCCGGGGGAACTTATAAGGGGAATTTGGGCACGGGGTTCTGAAAGCCGAGGATTTTGAGGACGGGGCAGATGACGCGAGGAATTTTCAGCTGGGGTTTTGACACGGGGATTTCGGGATTGGGTTATTTTGTGCACCACCCTCCGCAATCGTCGTGATGGCCATGCCCTCAACGTGGCACGCCCAAAAGCCAGAAGAGTCACGTTTCAAAATTCTTTATTTTTGCACACTGTCAATGATTGGAATGGTCGTCCCTCAAGTGTTGTTGCAATTTCTGACGCAACAAAATTTAAGGAACATCTTTTAGATATCGTATTTTAGATTTGTGCGTAACTATTGTTTGTGCATATTTTCATCTACTTTCATGTTTTTGTCTATTTATTACTTCTGTGCGCTTTTTCTCGTTGAGTTTTTACCCCCAGTTTTTGTGTTTTCCACATACTTTTTATGTAATACCCCCAAGCGGGTCATTATAAGGAAGGCAAACAAATAAATATATAAACAAAAGGGTGTCTTCCTGGCGTCAAGCATGGGCTTTGTTTTTTTGCTACATAAAGTTTCAATATGTCCTTCCTTTTACAGTAATTGCATTTAATCATGAACCCCATCAATATGAATAAACCACTATTGATATTAGTGTGACGAACCAACTGGAAGAAGTAAACAGTCATCAAACTATAGCCGTCTGTCTTCGTAACAATCATAAACAAAAGCTTGCTTGACGAACTGGATAAATTCGTGCATTTTGTCTCATTGTATTAGACGATATTGGGGGGAATGGAGGTGTCCATATAAACCAGGTATTACTGAAGAAAATGTTAGACATCTTTTACCTGTGAGAATATCAAGAGCGTAAGAAACTAAAATCAACGACACATATAAAAGGCACAATTTCCCGAAAACGTTGTCAATTATAAAGTCAGAAAGACATACAAAAGCGTAAAAACAAAAACTTTTAAACTAAAAACAAAAACCAGCTGGAGGGGTCCACGCATACCCATCCTTAGGCGCTGTTACTCAGAGTAATAGGGTATTTTGCGACCTCATTGGGGTAAAACATCAAGTAGCGTGAGCGTCCTTTTTTCATTTGTACTTGACGGCAGTTTCTTCCATCAATCGTCAACACGAAGGAAAGGATTGTTAATATTTATCTAGCGTCATTTAATATTACGATCCCACAAACTTTGACCACTCTCTAGATGGCGATGACGCCTTTAAAGGAACGATGCAACGATTTTCTTACTTTGCGCAAATACAGCTTAGAACGAATATCTGACGTTAATGACTTAAAAAACACGCGTTCGTTTTTCACCATACGCAATAGGAGGTATTCACTGGCCGCCATATTTGAGGTCACTGTTTAGAGCGCATGCTCAGAACGAGCTCGCATTAATAGGCTGCCAAGACCGGCAATCTTGGTGGGGCGGAATGCACGTGGCGAAAGAACTGTGGAAGCTCGCGTTCAGCACGCGCTCCACAACCGAGCACACAGCTATGGCCGCCAGTGAATACTTCCTATAGAAGTAGCAGAAAGAACTAAAAAAAAACAAAAAAACAAGCGGCCACGTGATCTGGAGTCGATTTTATGCCGCCAATGTTGATCATATATCCACGCGCTGGGGTTAGCAAAGCACAGTACACGCGCCGAGTTCCAGACATTGTTAAGGCGGCGGTCCCACGGCCCCAACTATAATACCGGTGGCAGCTCTGCTAACGCTCCTGTTTGCTGTGCAAATGTCGCGTCTGTGCGCGTGTTACGTATTTCGTTCTTTTTGCAAATAAATCGTCAATTCATCATCACTCTTTTAGTGCAAAATATGATACGCATTTTTCAAAACTTAACGCACAATAAGAAAACAAAAAGTACAAGTTTTGATATTTTCAAAGACATACCTCTATGCATTCCAAGTTTCTAGACTTGCAATGCAACCAAGACGCGTTCTTAATTTATTAATGAATAGAAGAAGGACTCGTCTAGTTCCGTGCATACGGGTTTTTGTTAATTAGCACGCTCACATTTTTCAATATTTATTCAAAAAGAGCCTTTTTTATGTGATTTTGAAGTCTCGTAACTCAGTTTTACATCATAACGCAGCAAGGACATTTAAGGGCATGCTTGTGGTAAACATAGGAACTCAGAATACAAAATATTAGAAGTGCAACGCCAGCCTTTTTCTTGTAAACACAACTTGATTATGGTAAAATTTCTAAGAATTCTCTTAACGCGTTCTTGGTTTTCTCAGACAGCTGCATCTGACCTAATTTGTTTTTAATTGTATGCTACAGGAACTCAGCTGGTTCACTAGAAGCGTGATTTTTTCGTATTCATATTCAGATTTGTTTAAAATATGTTTAAATCATGGGGCTATTTTGAAGCTCGACTCTGTACGCAAGAAACCGGTTTCAAAGAAGAGGGCAGCTATTTAAGCAACGATTCTTTAATTAGTGCTTTTCTCGTTCTAATTAAAATTACTTTCTATGATTGTAATTTTTTTAAAGCGTACTAATTGTCCTAAATAATAAAAAGAACCTATGCTGTAACAGACGACGCGCACTTGCGCCATCTTTTGAAAGGTGGCTGAAATTCGAGGTTGAGAAGTTCAGGAAAATGCGAGGTTATTATAAATCACGACCCTGCATTTCCTAAGCTGATCTGTGACTATTCGGGTAGAAATTGAGGGAGAGGGAGAGAGCATAGCGCGCCGCAGGGACGCCAGAGAGCAGAGCTTTGACTAGAATGGTTAGAGTCTTGACGCCAAGCTAACTGCCTTTGTGTCTAATTGCTGTTCGAACGGGTTCGAACGCCGAACGCCAGCGTTCAACGTCAAACAATCCTGACAGAAATTCTGCGACTCTAGTCTAAAGCAAGCTTTACCGCTTCTTGACGTTTGGTGCGGAGAAGCAACTTAATGGTAAGACAGCCGTGAAAATGGAAACTCGGTAATCTCTCTCTTGACAGACACCTGCTGATTGAAGCTGGCTAAAGAGGGGCTAAAGCTTGCTATTGGTGACGAGTGTTGGGACCGTGCGGTGTCCGTGGTAGTGGAGGGGCGACTCAAAAGTCAGGCACCGGGCTAGACTCAGCGGGAACGACGAGGAGCCACGATCCCCCTCGAAACGTACACTGTTTATTTATATGGTGTATTCTACGGTTGGTTCAAAATCAGAGAAGATATCTAGCAGCCGTCCGCTGCCCCTTTTATAAGAGTTCCTTTTCAACACGCCCCTAGCTCTTGGACCAATAGTGGTGACGTCAGAGCTCCAAACGTTCGAGGCCAGCCCCCAGTCTTTCCTGCAACCGCACACGCAGCACATACAATGGCACAGTTGATGTCGAGGCACTCATAGAGGAAAGTCCCGGCCATGACAGGGTCGTCATTGCAGCCCGCGATTTGCGGAGTTATGATTAGCGTCTGGTACGGGACGCAGCCCGCACCACCAATCCACTAATCCGGGGGTGCGACCGAGGTACTCTCGGTGGAAAGGTCCGGTAGGGCCTGGAGTCGTTATCGTTGCAGTTAGGGTGCCTACATGTTTCCGCTCCGCTTTAGGGTGGCGCCAACTCAGTGGCGTAGCTAGACCATCTGGCACCCGGGGCCCTTAGGTCTTTTGTACCCCCCCCCCCCCCCGCTCCCCGAGACCGCAAAGCTAAAAGCCATAACCGCGACGCGAGGTCACGCAGCGATAATGAAATAATAAATACAGGGTTAGCCCGCGAACAGTGTTTTTTTTGTTTAACTATGTACACATAATGAGGACACATGAAGTTTTTTTTTATATTGAGCATTTGTGTCACGAAAGCTGAACATTCAATTTCTTCATAAGTTCTTTCGCCGACACTTGGCTTCTGCAAAGTTATTGATTACTGTTGTAAAATTTATGTTTTTGACACGTTCTTTTTCTATGGACAGTATCGACAGGTTTGAGAGCCTTTCATCGCTCATGGTGGAGCGCAGAGACGTTTTGTTTAGCTTTAGCTTGGAAAAGTTCCTTTCGCATGAGGCAACTGAAACACAAATGGTGAGGAACAAGCGAAATATAACAGTCAGGTTTGGAAGGGTCTCGAAAAAGCTCCATTTGGCAATAAATTCTAGAAACTGCTTTGCATTTCAAGTTCCAGCGCAACACCACGGAAGTACAGCGCATTCGTATGCATACCTACGCTTGATCAAACTTGAACCGTAAGTATGAGCGGAGCCGAAGCTACAAGCGCGAGCGTGTAGCGTGTAGCGTGTTGCACGAGTGCACGTGCAAGGCAGGGGCGCATTCTAGATTAAAAGGTTAAAACAGCGCAAAGACACGGACCAGAACGAGCTAATCCAAACTTCAACGTTAGTCAGCGCATTCTAGCTTTAACTTCGCTCGGACATTATACTCCGTTTCATACTTAGAGTGCTACGCTGTCAAGGCTGCAGGCGCGAGACCATGGCTTCGTTAAGCGTTTCATTTGCACGCGCTCTCGTGCAAATGAAACGCTTTACGGGTATTATAGGTCACATTCAACTAATTTATGGACACGATAGTCAAATTTCAATTTTCATTCCAGTATCCCTTTAAAGACATGCGGGTAGCACTTGGTAGTAAAATATTTGAAGCAGTGTCAAAGCGCCATCGGCACCTCGTCGGCTCCCTGATACCCCACGACCTCCAGACATCGTCCTGCGACCCCCCCTTTGCACACCTCTGGTTTAGAGAACGTGAAGGCTCAGTTTAGAGAAATGCGGTCTGTACGCGGCGGCAAGCTAGGCTTCCAAACAGACCTTGTGGTCACCCTCGGTATCGCTCCGGGAAAATATGATATAATATCAAGCTCGAGCGTGCACCGCCAAGGGTTCACCGTTAACGATTCGCCAAGCAACAGCATGCCGGCGGCCGCCATTTTCTCTAAACAGAGTTTCGAGGCAATTCGGTGTGCGCGACTGCTGAGCGCGTGCTGATGGCTAGCTTCCAGGGTTCTTTTGCAACGTGCATTCCACACCGTCAAAATGGCCGGTCATAGCAGCCTATTAATGGGGGCTTGTTCTGATCATGCGCTCAAGAGAGCACCCACAAATATGGCGCCCAGTGAATACTCCCTATACTTCGTTTCACCTTATGTGCGAGCGAAGGCAAATCTGGAAGCGCGAGCACGAAAGCTCCGTGCGTTCAGGCTTTGCTCGAGCGCGCGAGCTGGGGAGAAACGCAAAAAGCGCTGGTCTCGCGCTTTTAGCTTTGGCTTCGCTCGCAGATAAGGTGAAACGAAGTATAGAACTGTGGTGGCGTACGCACGCACCGACCCAGCGGCTCCCGAGAGAACATTTCTCCGCTCGATCGAGCGGCCCCGGAGAGCGTCAGATTACCTTACCCGGCTCAAGTGCTGCGTCGTCGACGGATGTTGCCGACGCTTACATAAGTCCGCGCAACATACATTGCACCACATCAGATAACATCTTGGCAATCACACCATAGCACTGCCAATACTGCTGTCTCATCCGGCTGACGCATTGCCTCGCGATTGCACCAGTTCACGCCATCGCGAGGTAACCCTCAGCACGAGGGTTTAAAAAGGAGTCGGGACAGAGACGACAGGAGACGAGACGGAGCGAGCAGCGAGACGTCATGGGACCTGAGACGCTACAGTGGTGACCCGTACGAACAAGAAACAAGCACTCTTCAGCAAGCAAGCACATCATCACACCGGCCCTCCCATCCCCGCACCCAACGGAAACTCCCGGCCCTGCTCATCTCCCTCATCTCCCGGAGGCTACTTCCACCACCTGGCCCGTCGACTCATGGACAACGGCTCAACCGAACATCATCACCGACACGGTTCCTGTTCCACATGGCCCACGACAAGGCAGTGGTAGTACCGCTCGACGCAAATGCGATGCTCCGCGAGCGCTTCGCAACGACGGTCTCTGCCACAGCCAGTGTCCCCACCACTCCAGCCACTATCTTGTCCGCGGGGCGCGTCACTCATTTCCGCCCCAAGTTTCGGCACCACGGCCCGCGACTCCATCATCGCACCCACCGCCTTCGTCACCATCATCGCCGGTGAGCCACATCTTTTTTTCACCACACAAGAGAAAGAAAGAAATCTGCCCGCCCCTCTGCACCCCTCTGCACCCAAAGCGTCTAACTCACCACGGACAGCTCTACTTGAGCACGTCCACGCGGACAACTCACTGCGTGCAACCCAACGTGGCCACACCACGCAACTCACCGCCGCCTCCTCACCGCAAGACCAATCACCGCAAGCGCCTCACCGCCGGCCACCCACCGCCAAGTCCCACCGCCTGCTGCTCTACGCCAGTACCACGCGGCCGACTCAATGCGGGGCCTCGGCACGGGTACGCTACTGCAAGCGACTCTCTGCGGCCCTTCTGACGCTCCTGGCTCATACGGAAAAATCACGCGCGTCCGACAGAGACTCCAACACGTGATGCACGGGCTACGCCCTCAACATTCCATGACGGCCCACACAAGGTTCTGTAGCACCGACCGACGCAACTCACGGTCGGCGCTCACGAAAAGAACTAAGTGATCGCCGCCTATCATCGAAATCTTTATCTTTCGCATCAACTCTTCTCGTCGTTCATCCCAAACCATCATCGCCCGAACGTCCAGCAAGCGGAGATCCAGACACGCTCCGGCCGCCACGTGCCACAGCGTCTGGGCATCGCATCTCCTCCTACAGCTGCTGCACACCTCACTCGCGTACCCGCGGCAAGACGAAAGCCTACTCGGATAACGTAAATCTCCAAACGTTCGCCTACTCTCTGGGGAGGGAGTACTGTGGTGGCGTACGCACGCACCGACCCAGCGGCTCCCGAGAGAACATTTCTCCGCTCGATCGAGCGGCCCCGGAGAGCGTCAGATTACCTTACCCGGCTCAAGTGCTGCGTCGTCGACGGATGTTGCCGCACGCTTACATAAGTCCGCGCAACATCCATTGCACCACATCAGATAACATCTTGGCAATCACACCATAGCACTGCCAATACTGCTGTCTCATCCGGCTGACGTATTGCCTCGCGATTGCACCAGTTCACGCCATCGCGAGGTAACCCTCAGCACGAGGGTTTAAAAAGGAGTCGGGACAGAGACGACAGGAGACGAGACGGAGCGAGCAGCGAGACGTCATGGAGGAGACGGACGGAGACGAGACGGACGGAGACGAGACGGAGTGAGCGGCGACACGACATGGGACCTGAGACGCTACAGAACTTACGGCGGGGTCAGAGAGCGAGGGAGCTTGCTGAGCAGAAGCCTTTCGCCAGCACCTCCTCTCGGCACTTCCCCCTCGGCGCGTGGTGCGGTGCCGTGCACGGGTGGACAGCCATGGGTGCGAGTCCGGGGTGAGGGAGACGACACGTTGAGAGTTTACCCAACACGTTTACCCCCTCCCCGCGACTCCCTTCGTGTAAGACCTTCGTGTGATTTCTTTCTTCTTCGTCTGGCGCCTTCTCTTGCTGTCTCGGCGCAGTCCGGCCGTGGTCTGCGCAAGCCAGCGTCGTGTTGCGCTGGGTTTGGCGTAGACTAGGGGGCGTTGGCTCGGCGTGCCCGGGCACAGCTCTTTCTCGAGTGCTCCCGCACTTTCCGCGCTTGTTTTTTCCGCCGGTGCGCGATGACTTTGCGCGAGCCAAGCTAGTTTTGCGACTCTGCACCAGACACGTTCGTGATGGAAGACTGGTGACCTCATGCGTCTACACATTCTTTGCCACTTACGAACCAGTCAAGCCGGGGGGATTGCCGCCATAAGTGGCACCCCCCTCGTGACTGAGACTCCTGGTACCCGGGGCCCACGGCCCCCGCCCCCCCCCCCCCCCCCCCGTTACTACGCCACTGCGCCAACTTCTTGTTACCTTTTCCCAGATTCTCTCCCACCGCCATTTTTTCTCACTTCTTAGTTCGCTAAACGTATAAAACGTTGAGTTTCTGTAGTCTCGACACACCGGCAACACTGTGAGGCCACTTCCGTTTCCGTTCATAAGAGGAGTTGGAGGCTCAGCGGGATGGTAGTATTTGTGGCTGTCGCTCTCTTTGTTCGGGTGTTTCATATTTCGAACAGGAAGTGTGCGTTGCTGTTATCGAAATGCGAGTTCCCGCGACAAAATGGAACTGCCACAGACCGGCACCGAACGCCGAAACCCCGCCTGTCGAAACGAGAGCGGTGATTTGCTCCCTAGCCCTAACAAGGATTAGCGGCGTAGTCCGAGCGCACGACCGGCGAGTGTGACAAAATGGTTGACGAAAACAGCGGAGGTTGCCATGTGGGGGATGCTGCTACCAACACAGGTACCGATAGAGTAACCAAAGGGTTTCTCAACAGCGACGGCGATCTCAAAGGAGACGTCAAACCTAGTAGCGCGGTCCCCACATCTCCGCGGCAATATAATCGACGTTTAGGGCTACATTACCGCGGGTCAGTTTGATTAATTACCTCCGTCGGTGCCAATGATCGTCTACCTTGTCTCACTCTCTCAAATATAGCGGAAGAGAAGACACACGTACCAGAGTACGGACAGAGTCCAAGAGCATTGATTAAACCCTCTTCTAAATGAACTTCAATGCCCTCATTCAAAATGCCCCCCGCGCCGGAAAGGTAAGAAAAGGTCCTTACCTGCCAGACGCGGGGTTCCGGAGAGTCAAGACCGGGGAAGCATCGGAGAAGTCGCCGACACACGTCCTATCTCTTTCGCGGTCACCCGGACAAGTCCCTTTCCCGAAAGCGGGAAAACAAGAGGCGAAACCTCCTCGCCTGTCAGCAGTGATCCGCATCCGAGCGGGGGAACCAAAATCGGTCCCCCCGAGAGAGAGTGAGAGGAGAGCCCCCCCAAGCCAGGCGACCCTCCGCCTCACGAAACAGGTCGGAGCTCACGGCGAAGGCGGCTGAGCGTTCCGACCCGCGGCCGTTATCACATGCCATCGGGAAGGGAGACCACAGGAATCCCCACATCCCCCCTCCTTAAAACGGTAGGTGGGTCTCAATAAAGAATAAAGGAGGCCCACCTGCTCTCATAAAATAATATATATCTCTGCGCACCCCCAACAAATACACGCGACACCCAGCGCGCGTCTTCACAGTGTCGGCCGTCAACAGCTAGCCCGCAGGACCGAAGACCCGGAACGTTCAAGTCCAGGTGCACGAACGCGGCCATCACAACGTTGCACAGTATCACAGGCGCTGTGCTGATACAGCTGGACACAGGTGTCGCGGTACGAGCTATCCTGCAGTGGGGGGCAGTCAGGCAGTCGTGAAGGTGGAATGCACCAAAAAGACCAACGACCGCCGCCCACCAGCGGAGACCAGCTGGGGAAGTCCCAGACACGCCGCCCGGGGGGTTTGGCGCCATCTCGGCCGCAGTGGGTTGGTGAAGGGGGGTGGACGACCTTGGAGCAAACCTGCGAAGTCGTAATGCGGCAGCATCCAACACGCCCAGAGCCGGCCGTAGACCTCCCGAAAGGGAAGAAAGGGCACCGCAGCCTCAAAGCGAGGGGGCGCGCGCAACCGTCGCTCGCCTGCCGGGTCACAAAGGCGGCAGAAACGGGCAGGAGCAAACGACAAACAAAACCACAAAAGAAAAGAGTGGCCAGCTTATCAACGGTGACAGGAGTGGACCCAACGAGCGGTCACGGGACACATGCCAGGACCCGCCTCGACAACGGAAGAAGCCATAAAAGGGGGCCCCTCAACTCGAAACGCGTCCACAACAAACTAATTGAGTTAGCTTACCGTCGACACCGGGGAGAGAGCTTCTAGGAAAAACGCCGAGTTCTCAATCCTTTGCGCAGGCAGCTAACACAGAGGCTGCCTACAATACCCGGTTTTATAGTTCCCGGAAGAGTCCGTTGACTATAAGTGGCCAAAAACAGATAACAGTCTGCAGCTGGCCCGTCTTCTGAAGTCGAGGTAAATAGAGACGGGGACTTCGAAGGGGCGGATAGAAACAAACCGCCATGCATGCGCGTCTGCGAGCAGGGGAAGACGCAAGTTCCCGCGCAAAATAACCGCCATCTTGCTCCCTACGGAGGAAGACAAAAGGGGCCGCAGCTCACACGCTCAAACCTGCTAGCTTCGCTAAATATTTGAGCTAGCTAGCTTACCTAGGCAAGAAAAACATGTCTTGCACTTGATACGGCTCGATCAAGGGCTCATAACGGTGTGGACCCTTCTTTTGAGGCAAGGCGAGGTTTCAGAGCAACATAACTGAGAGTCTTATGGTGAATTCCGCTCGCAGATCTCGAGCGCTCCAAAAGCGCTCCATTTGGAGCGCGCATATTCCGCTCGCAGATCTGGCTCGAGCTGGTCATCTTCCGCTCGCAGATCTCTATACTTCGTCTCACCTTAGCATGGACTATTGTTAGCCGCGCATGCTAAAAGCGCGAGCTATAGTTGCTTCGGATGAAGCCACGGCGGCTGCACGGGCGCTCGTGCAGCGAGTGCTCCAGTCAAGGCAGTCAAGACTGGCAGCTCGCGCTTGCACAGCCTTCGCAGTTAGTCCATGCTAAGGTGAGACGAAGTATAGCAGCGACCGTTCCACGGAGCGCCTCAAACACCGCCGAACTTGCTCTGCGGGATTTCACAGATCTTTCCGGAAGTACAGAGCGCTCTACGTCATTTCCTCAGTAGTGCGCATGCGCGGCGAGGTTGGCGGGGTCGGCGGGGTCGGCGGGCCGGTGGGGCCACGATCGGGTGGTCGAGTTGGATCTGTTCGGGTGCGTCGGTTCTTTACGCGGGATTGTGACGGCTCGAACGCTTCTACCTCGCTCGGATCAGAGATACAAAGCCGGTACTGTGGAGCGTGGTAAATCGTAAGCGCTGACATCTGTGATCGTGAGAGGAAGAACGAGAAAAAGAACGACAGAAAAGCCGGAGGCAGACGCAAGGTTAGGCATGTTCATTCTGCAGCCAATGATTGTTTACCTTTCTACACTGCATTCTGCCGGCGTTTTCCCGTGCAATAAAGCAAGAAGAGATAAGGCAACGATCGTGCAAGTGATGGTTTGTTACCTCTGTGTTTATTAAAGTCGTACCAGAAATCTGAACTCCACCGCTGGCAATCGCTGTCCGTGCCCCGCCGCTTCGAGGCGGCCGCAAAGTATGTGACGGTTCCGAGCGCGGACGCCTTCGTTATTTGCGACATGTGCGCCGTGGTACGTATAATTTCGCCCGGCCTGTGTCGCGTGTTATTTCTGCGTCGGAAAGGTCGGTCGGCTGAGGCGTTGGTGGGCTAGCCCGAGCAGCGGCCATTTTGAACGCGGGAGGGAGAAGAGGTGGGGAGGTGCGTGGGGGAGGCGCTCCAAAAATGCGAGTTTATCTTCCCCTCGTCGATTTGGAGCGTGTCCCACTGGAGCGGAATTTCGCCTCCCTCGCGGATTTTGGAAACCGCTCCGGATCTACGAGTGGAATTCAGCATTAGAGTCACACTTCCACCTGGATCACGCGATTCTGACAGATATCGCCAAAGGGCGCTCTGGCTACATGGCGCCCGTGTTTCCGAGCAACATAACCTCCGAAAGTCTTAGAGTCTCTCGTCCATCCAGATACTGTCACAGTGCGCCTCAGACCGCGTAGCGCCACCACCATGAACGCAAAACTAGTGTCGTTCTTGAAAAACAACAACAGGCTGCAGGAGTACGTTGGCAGCAAGCAGATACAAATCTTTCCCGAAGAAAACCCGTCCGCGCCCACTGCAATACCAGCAGTGAATACAGCGCGCGCGTCAACAGTATGCAAACTGCTTCTCGACGCCGACGGTTACGCGGCCCGGCTCCCGGAGCCCGTCAGTAGCAGTACCAGTTAGTATCGACGTTATTGACAGGCGCACCGTGCCGACTCTTGCTGAGAGTCCGCGACCTGCTCCGAGTCAAAGAAAACGCGTATATTTACATTCCCAGATTGCACTGCTGATCCGTCGCTACTGTTTTCTGCCAAGCCTCGCTCCCCGCCGGACATAACAGTCCACCCGGTTCTCAAAAACGTCATCCAAAACTTCTATACACATTTTCCCATCAGGACAAGTTGTTGGTGGCGCGCTAGGAACCCAAATACACAAAGGTGAATGGTTCGCCTCTGCACGGAGAACAAATGGTCTCCCGCAACAACGAATATTGCTTGACGCACGCCAATTCAAAACAGGAACACGCGTACGAATCACACTGCGCTCGCTCAAAGGAGTGGCACTGCGGGTTGCCGACTCGGCATTAATCGTAACCATAAGTGGCGAGATCAGGACACTTGAGGTACGGGGCGATCAAAGGCAAGGAATGCGGAAAAATAGGCCGGACAAAGGAACGGAGGTCAGGAGCCACGACCACGATAAAGAAAGCCGTGGCCCCACGTTGGGCGCCATTTTATGTGGAAATTTGCTTGCTACCAACACAGGTAGCGGTACAGTAACCAAAGGGTTTTCTCAACAGCGGCGGCGATCAGAAAGGAGACGTCAAACCTAGTAGCGCGGTCCCCACATCTCCGCGGCAATATAGTCGACGTTTAGGGCTACATGCGGGTCGGTTCAATTAATTACCTCCGTCGGTGCCAATGATCGTCTACCTTGTCTCACTCTCTCGAATATAGCGGAAGAGAAGACACACGTACCAGAGTAAGGACAGAGTCCAAGAGCATTTATTAAAACACTCTTATAAATGAACTACAATGCTCTCATCCAAAATGACCCCCGCGCCGGCAAGGTAAGAAAAGGTCCTTACCTGCCAGACGCGGGGTTCCGGAGAGCCAAGACCGGGGAAGCATCGGAGAATTCGCCGACACACGTCCTATCTCTTTCGCGGTCACCCGGACGAGTCCCTTTTCCAGAAAGCGGGAAAACAAGAGGCGAAACCTCCTCGCCTCTCAGCAGTGATCCACTTATGTGCGGGGGAACGGAAATCGGTCCCCCCGAGAGAGAGTGAGAGGAGGGCCCCCCAAGCCAGGCGGCTGTCCGCCTCACGAACAGGTCGGAGCTCACGGCGAAGGCGGCCGAGCGCTCCGACCCGCGGCCATCATCACAGCCATCGGCCGGGAAGGCAGACCACAGGAATCCCCACACATGGTAACGAGGTAGGCAACACTGGTTTGTCGGCAACAGCGTTTCTTAATCGAGTAACGTGTAGCGTAGTTACCTTACTCGTTCTTTTTAGAGCGAATCTCTTAGGTGCCCGTTTCCGCGCTTCGCGGCGTCGGCGTCGGCGTCGGCGTAACCGCCCCGCTAAATTTAGCGGGAAATTGAATTGGTTTTGAGGTCATGAGACGTAAATTTCCTCTCTAAATCTAGCACAGAAATTGAATTTGTTCATGGGTGACGTGACACGAAGTCATGTGACGTCAGTTTCCCCGCTACATTTAGCGGAGAAAGTGACGTCACATGACTTCGTGTCACGTGACGGCATTTTCCCGCTGACCGAAGGTACGCTCCGCGAACCTTTGGTCAGCGGAACGGAGGAGGAGAGGAGGAGGAAAGGAGGAGGAGGAGGAGCAGGAGGGATAGGAGGAAAGGATGGGTTAGAGGAGGAGGATTGAAGGAGGAGGAGAGAAGAGCAGGAGGTTGAGGAGAGGAGGAGGAGGGGAAGAGGAGGAAAAGAGGGGAGGAGGATGGGGAGAGGAGGAGGGGAGGAGGAAGAGGAGGAATGGAGGACTTGGAAAGGGAGGAGAAGCATACCCTCCCCTCTGTCCCTTCCCCTCTTCCTCAAGAGCTGGGCTCTAGTTTCGCATTACAGAGATTTGTAAAAGTCTTTCATTCTTTTTCCTCCAAGATTTAAAGAAATTACACTTCCAACATTTTGCGTTTTTAGGCGCTAAGCCATGTGAATTTTTAAGTTTTTTTTCGTTCTTCTTTGAGTTTTTTTTTGTGAGTATTAAGGTGAAATGGTGAAAAGATAAAGTAATTATGTTCTTTTTCAGTATGACCATACGTTTCTTGAATAATGGCGCTTACGCATAACACTAAGCTCAAAACAGTAAAGCGTGTTAATTCACAATTAAAAAAGGAACGCATAAGTACAGTGCGTTACTTTTTATGTGTAACGGTATCGTTTTTGTTTTATTTTGAGGTAACGTAGGTCGGTAATGCGTTCCTCTTATTTGCAAGTAACGAGTAACTTATTTCGATTATTTTTTTCGGTAACGCCTACAACACTGGTATTAAACAACAGTTAGATCAGCGCCGTTCTGTCGTGAGTATTCATTCACCCTTGTCCAAGTTTTTAACCAGTTGTTCCTTCCCAAGATGTCCACTTTAAACAAACTAGCCCAACTCTTCACATTGTTATGTCAAATAAGATTTTAACTTGACTTGATTTACTAATCAAGTCATTCAGCAATGCGATTCACATCCTCATTAATCTCGGTCGCAAAACACTCTATTCTTTGTTTTAACCACAAACAACTTGAGGCAGGAAAAAAAGGTTAGTGGCAAAAAAAGGAGAAAGCAAGTAGAAATAAATAAAGAAATGAAACTGAAAAGGCGGCACAAAACCTGACGAATATAAACGGAAATAAACAACGCGCAAAAATGGACAAGGACGAAGGGAAGATACGAACAACACAAGCGCTGGCGTTCGCATCTACCCTTCGTCCTTGTCCATTTTTGCGCGCTGTTTATTTCCGTTTACCATGAACCAACCCACATCACGACACTAATCTGACGAATGGAATTCTGTCAAATATTTTTCCAGAGGATCTGGATACAAAATAATGGGTGTCTCTAATAATGGGCTTGAAGCTATTATTGCGTCGCACCCTTCCTGCAAATGTCTTTAGTCAGCGTGATGTGGACGAGCAGTTAGCTATCTGGCGGCACCTCCTGTATTATTTCCGATCAATGTTACTAAAGCCCAAACACCTTTCTTTGATAATAAAAGTGGAAATCAAGCTTTATTTGTATTTTATCTTCTGTCTCCATCCGTCTCAGCAGATACTCGAGACACATGACGTCCAGGAGAAAGATCGAAACTTTGTAATCCCCACTTTTATTTCGGTCACAAGTGTTGTATCCCCATCAATACGCTCTTCTGCTTTAGTGTTGTTTTCTGCTGTGAGGAAACCGCAGTTGTTCGGTTGTATCCTTCCGTTAAAACTATATGTCGTGCTGGAGTTTGTTTTTCGGTTATTACTTCTCTGGGTAGCGGTAAAAGAAACAAAGTGCATAATAAAAAAAAAAGCATAGAAATCGCGCAACATAGACCTTTATTGAACGATCAGGAGAAAGTATAAAGGACAGAATCCTTTCTTGTTTATTTGGGTCTTTCCTTCCGTTCTCTTGAGCGTTCTTGTAAAAGAAAATACGTGGGGGAGGAAACAAACAACAACCTAGAACTAAATGTTAGTCTTTTGTTTCTTTTAGAAAACTGACCAAGGCACGTTTATGTCCCTCTTGGGTAAACCGTTGAAACGGGTTTTGGAATTCGGAAAACAAGATACTCGGCATTAAGTGAAAACATTCTCCGATCTCTTTGTGGTTTCCGGTTTCGTTCAAGCCGGGTGTTCTTGTGTTCAGACCCCGCAGGGGGCACCTGTGAAAGCAGGTGTTTGGTGAGTGGCGTCACCACGGACCCCGAGCCATGCGGGTTCGCCCGCCCACGTCTGGCAGTGCGTGGCTTTCCCGTGTCCGAGGAAAAGGGCATCCTGGTGGTTGAGCCGAGCCCGGGGTAGGTTTGGACCCTTCGGGGCCCCCCGGGTGAGGCAATACACCACTTCGGCCCCCGCTTCTCGTAGACGGGAGTCCTGGTAAAGCCCGACCAGGATGATTCAGTCTAGTCGCCTTTTCTTCTACTATCCCCTCCAATCATTCACTTTTACCTTTTCTGTTTCTTTTATTTCTCTCTAATTTCTCTTACTCCTTTTTCACCCCTCTTTGGCGGCAAGGGCTTACCTTGGGTGGCAATGGACCTCTGTCTTGGCCCACACTTAGGTATAGTTTCCCGGCAGCACTGTTAGCGTAACGTCTCCAACCAAGCCCTTCTTGTTATGGTGGGTTACCTAACCCCTTGTTGGGCTCGGTGGTGGGTGGTGCACCGCGGATTCTGAACACTCTTTGCCCTCCTATGGCGCTCCACCCCTCTAAAGCCCGCTCAGGGCACGCCCTTAAAAGGCGCTGCCTTGAACAGAAAACCATTGACAAAGATCCCAGATAGAATCCTTTACAAAGTTTCTTGTGGTTCACTCTCTTGATGAACAGAAGTCAGTTGCGAAGATATCACCTTTCGTTGTAGCCAAAGTTCTAGAGCACCTTGTAGGGTTTTCCTACAAGGCAAAAAAACTACTCTGGGGACCTCTTTGTGGAGGTAAACACCAAAAAACAAAGCGAAGCACTCCTCAACCTAACCACCATTGTTGACGTAAAGGTGTCGGTGAGTCCTCATCGCACACTTAACACCATTTGTGGAATCCTCTCTGAGGACGACTTTTTGCTTACAGGTGAAGAAGAACTCCTCGAGGGACTCAAAAGTTCCGGCGTTGTCGCTGTTAAACGGATCATGTTTCGGAAAAATGGCGAAGAAATTTATTCTAAGCATGTTATTCTGACCTTTGAAAAACACACACTCCCAGAGACCGTCAAGGCAGGATACCTGAACTGCCGCATTCGCCCTTACGTCCCCAACCCCCAGCGGTGCTTCTGTTGCCAACGTTTTGGTCACGGAGCACGCAGCTGCCGAGAGAAGGGGACGTGTGCAAAGTGTGGCAGTCAGGGCCTTGTTTCTGACATTTGTGAGGAGGTTGTGGCCCACAGTGTTAATTGCGGTGGACCACACCCCGCTTATTATCGTACCTGTCCCTCGTGGAAACTAGAACAAAGACACCTTTACCATTAAAGTGAAGGAGAACATATCGTACTCAGAAGCTAAGAAGTGATTCTCCTTCGTGTCAAAGGGGAGTTTTGCCGACGTGGTGCGCAGGGGCCCTGCACCACGCTCGGAGTCGAGGGCCACTCAGGTCTCGCCCGAGATTTTGGCGGCCAACCTCAGGGCCCCAGCTCCCCGAAAGGGGCAGCAGCAGCTTCCTCCAGTCTCTGGTGGTAGCACGCGTGCTGCCCCTCCATCCAAGGACATTCCGGCAGCAGCCGGGCCTTCCCCCTCTCCTAGGTCCCCTCCTAGGGAGACGGACCGAGTTTCTCGCTCTTGCTCGCTGGAGAGCCCCCCTGCCAAAGGAGCAGCATGGAGCCGATGCAGCTCCAGTGAAAGGAGGGGACAAGACGACCTCGGGTGACCCCTTGCCCAGTTCGTCCACCACTCCTCCAGCCAGCCGTGGCCGGGGCTTGCCCCCCCCCCCCCCTCCCCCCCCCTCCCCCCCCCCCCTCTCGTGGGCCAGGCCGGACAAGCTCCGTATCTACTCCAATGAACACTTCTCAGGAGGGGGAGATGAACCGATGTTGACACTCTGTCCACTCCTGGGTCTGACCAGGATGGCATGCAATGGGAGACGCCCTCTCGCAAATCCAAAAAGAAACAGCCTGTAGTACCGCCCAAATGATGACCCCGTCAGTAGCCGTATTGTGGCCATATCTTCTACCTAAATTTCGTTGGCTCTCCATGGTTTTATTTATTTTACTATGTTTCACTCATTATATATTTGCATAATTGCACAGGTCTTAATAGATGACTAAGTTACATTTTATGCGGTGCAACTGTCGCGGTATTTTAAGAAATATTGATGATGTTAACTACTTCGTGGATGAGGTTCGGCCCATCGCTCTTGCTTTGCAAGAAACCCACCTTCAATCAAATTCTTTTAACATTTTAAGACATCATCAGGTTTTTAGGAAAGACCGTCCTGCTTCCCCTCCTTCAGGTGGTGTTGCAGTGGTTGCGCAGAGTGGAGTCGCTTGCTCTCAAGTTCCACTCAGCACACCGCTGGAGGCTGTTGCAGTGCGTCTCCTTGTGGACCGCCTTGTAGCAGTTGTTTCTTTATACTTGCCACCAAATGTTCCTTTAAATCTTCAAGAGCTGCAGGGACTTGTAGGACAGCTTCCTTATCCTTTTTTTTATTTTAGGTGATTATAACGCTCATCATCCCATGTGGGTTAGTACCCGTCAGGACTCCCGTGGTGGTGTAATTGAACGTCTTTTATTGTCTTTTGGGCTCTGCATTCTTAACGGGAGAGAGCCAACTTTTTTTTAGTGCGGCACACAACTCATTCACATCCATTGACCTATCTATTGCTTCACCTTCATTACTTCCTTGCTTTTCCTGGAAGGTTCTTCATAACCCCTTTGGAAGTGATCACTATCCAGTTATTTTAGAAAGTATCGTTCCATTGCCTAATATTTTAAAGCGGGTTCCTAGGTGGAAGTTAGACAAGGTTGACTGGACACTTTTAATCTTCACTCCACTTTATATCCTTCGATTCTTTCTTCTATGTCCCCTGAGAACGCTACACTTCATGTCACTGAGCAGATACTAAGGGCTGCTCACCAGTCCATTCTACAAACATCTGGTAATATACCCAAAAAATGCAAACCTTGGTGCAACGAGGAGTGTGCCGCGACCCGGACGGACCAAAATAGGGCGTGGGGCCCATTTCGCAAATACCCCACTTCACGCAACCTTGTTGAGTTCAAGCGACGAAAAGCTAAGGCTCGTTGGACTAGAAAGCAAGCAAAGCGGAAATCGTGGATGAAGTATCTCTCTTCTCTAACTAGTTTTGTTCCGGCCAAAGAGGCCTGGGACTGATATCGGAAAGTAAATGGAGAATAGAGGTGCTTTGCTAAAGCACCTATATTGATGAAGAAGGAGCGTTTAACGCTCCTTCTTCATCACTAAGAGACATTGGTAACATACTCGGGGAACATTTGTATAATGCATCTAGTTCGGCCAACTACAGAGTTACCTTTGTACAGTTGAAAGCTCGTGCGGAGCGACAAAAGCTTGTCATATGTCGGTAGGAAATTCAGCATCTTATAACCAACCTTTTACGCAATGCGAGCTTGAGGCGTCCTTAATGTAACTAAGCTCTCTGCCCCTGGGCCCGATAGAATTCACTATAAAATGCTTCGCCACCTTTCTTCGGAATCCCTTGAAAACCTTCTCCTCTTTTTCAATCTTTTGTGGAAAAAAGCATGTTTCCCTCAGGCTTGGAAACATGCACATATCATCCCCCTTCAAAAACCTAATAAAGACCCCTCACAACCATCAAGTTATCGCCCAATTGCACTGACGAGCTGCCTCGGGAAAACTTTTAAAAGACTTATAAACAGGCGACTGGTATATATGTTAGAAAGCCAGAGAGTCTTTGATAACAATCAGTATGGATTCCGCCAAGGTCGATCTACCCTCTTTATTTTATTTATTTTTGCTTTATTTTATTTTTGCTAGCAATGAATTCACTCACACGACTGCTGCCACCTTCAATTACATATTCTCTTTATGCTTATGATATACAGATATCATCATCCTCTTGTAACCTTTCCAGTTGTGAACGTCAGTTGCAGTTAGCCATAAACAAACTGTCAAAGTGGGCCGACGAAAATGGGTTCAGGTTCTCTGCTTCAAAAACTGTCTGTGTGCCTTTATCTTTGTGCCGCGGGTTGTCTTTGAATCCATCCCTGGAATTAAATGGAACCCCTATCCCTGTTAGAAAGGGGCACCGATTTTTAGGTGTAATATTTGATAAAAAGCTTAACTTTATTTCCCACCTTAAAGTGCTGAAGCAAAAATGCCTTCAGTCCACAAACCTTTTGAAAGTTTTATCTCACAAGTCTTGGGGGTCTGATAGAAAATGTATCCTGGAGTTATACAATGCCTTTGTACGATCCCGTCTTGACTACGGTGCAGTAGTGTATGAATCGGCTCGGCCCTCTGCCCTTAAAATGTTAGACCCAGTTCACCATCTCGGCTTGCGACTGGCAACAGGAGCCTTCCGGACGTCCCCCGTCCTCAGTTTGTATGCAGAATCCAATGAGTTGTCCCTGAACAAACGACGTACATATCTTAGTCTAACATATGCTTACAAGATTCTGGCCGACCCTCAGCATCCGACGTACTCTTCACTTAGAAGGTCAAGGTTTTTTCGTATTTTTGAAAATAAACCAAGCATTGTGGCAACCTTAAGCTTCCATATTGAACATCTTCGCACTTCGCTGCACCCTTCTCTGGACCAGGTCGACCTCGTTCGGAAGGTGAACGGTATTTTACCTTGGAAAATACAGCGAGTTGAATCCGACTGGTCTCTCGCGAGGTTCAACAAGTACGGCATTTCCCATGCTATAATTAAGCAAGAGTTCGGTGAACTGCAAACTAAGTATAATGGTTATCTTCATGTTTATACAGATGGTGCCAAGACCTCCTCTTTTGTCGGTTGCGCTATGTATTCTGAAAGCTTTTTCAAGATTCAACGACTTGATTGTATTGCCAGCATTTTTACTGCGGAGCTCTATGCGGTATCAATGGCGATTGAATGCATTATCAATAGGAAATACTGAGGGCGGTCCTGTTTGTTGACTCTCAAAGTGTGATTCTCGCAGTTTGCTCTCTTGAAGATACTAAAAATATGCTTGTACAACAAATTCGATATAAACTTAACTCTGCTTTGCATGGAGGTCAAACCATAAGGTTTTGTTGGGCACCCAGACACATTGGCATACAAGGCAATGAAGAAGCCGACAAGCTTGCAGGGTCTGCAGGTAACCTTCCACAATCGTTGTCTTGTTTACCCTATCAAGATATTAAGCCCTTGGTGAAGTCCTCGAGTCTTCATACTTGGCAATTGGAATGGGACATGGAGTGCGATAACAAACTCCATGTTACCAAACCTGCTTTGGGAGTTTGGGAAAGCTCGTCAGGCAAGAGCCGACTTCATGAAACGTTGTTGTGCCGTCTGAGAATCGGACACTCTTTTATAACCCATAGGGATCTGCTTCCGGGAGAGGATCCTTCAGTCTGCGATCAGTGTGGTGATAGATAGGCTCACTGTTCTGCATATCTTGTGGTTGTGTCCCGGCATTGAGCCCAGGCGCCGCATTCATTTCCCTGCATTTTTTCAACATCATATCCCATTTCATCCTGCTCTCCTTCTAGGAGAGAATCCTCTGGTCTCTTTTGAACGAGTAATAGAATTTCTTAGTAGTGTTGGCCTTTTACACCGATTCTAGTTTTTTGGTTATCGTTTTGTGAAAACCGTCCTATTGTCCAATGATGCCTTCAATTAGTTTGGCGCAGATGGCCTCGTAGCTTTTGCGCCATAAACCCCCAAACTCTCTCTTGTGTTCAGAAAGCAAGCAAAAGAGAGTCACCACGAATGGCCTGTAACACTCATTAAAGATTTGATGCCTGTTACGAGGTATTTGTAACCATTTTTTCATCTCAGAAACATCATCGTGCAGAATGGAACCACATGCCCGGATAATTTAATCAATTATCCAGGGATTTGGATAATTGATTCTATTGCAGTTATGGTGTCACCTTAATTTGTGACGTCACGTGACGTCCCAGTCAACGTTATTACGTTAGGTCAGTTATGGAACTTTCGTGGAGGGGGCGGGGTACCCCCCCCCCCCCCCACCCCCCCGTCTTTCCTCTGTCACCTCCTTCAGTCCGCGTACCGTCGTTTGTAGCTCCATCTAGATTTTCCTTTCCAAACTGTGTGTTCCATAAAATACGGTGGTACGCCATCTACACACATGTGTATTTTATGGAATACACTGCAGTTACCGTAGCAGCCGTCCTCAAGACGGTGGCGTGTTGAACGAGGGGAGTAAGGATGAGGTGGGGGGGGGGGGGGTGTAGAGGGGTTAATGCTCGTTGAAGCAGCATCTATGTGCATATGTAGAGCCTGACTTCAATTCCAGCCAACATCACTCCCCCTTTTTGTTCCTTGCTGTCGTTGATGCATACGTCTGCATGTATGGGACCCCGGTTGGGTACACAAGCTACTACTGTATGGGCAGCATTGCCTTTTGTAACCCTGTGCGCCGCTCCCTACTGAGTGCAAATAAAATATTATTTTTCTCATTAGTTCCGTAGCTGAGCTAATCTATTAACTTTGGTCCCAATGTCACATGACGTTATGATATCATGTGGCGTCGTGGTGTCGCTTGCTTTAATTGATAGAATTTTGTCCGATGCTTCGATGTTACTTTACGGGCGCATGCGGTACACGTCGAACACTTCTAGGATTAGTACGACGGCATCAAATATGCACTGCGTAGAAGCGTATGTTTGACCTCTCCGAGATTAAATAAATAGAATAGCTGATTGACGTGGTGCAAAGCTCACTATACTCTCACTGTATTTATTCTAGATGATTGTTTCTTCATAATATAGGCATTCCATGCCCCGATTACTTCGTGGTCGCCTCCGTATTGGTGTTTAATGTGGCGCGGGCGCGTTTGGTGATAAATAAGATTCGAAAATGCGACTTCTTGAGCATTAAAATGCCACGCGCGCCGGCGAGCCAGCGCGTGCGTGGCCGAGTGGTTACTGCTCTTGACTCTCGTGCGGAAGCCCAGGGTTCGATTCCTGGGAGCGACGCGTCTTTTATTTATTCTTTCAACCTAGATTTTTGGTAAATTAAAGAACCCTGTTGCTTGTTCGAGGTCCGAATGTTATACACGCCGAACCTCCTACGCCGACTGTTCCAGACGCCCACGCGTGTACTATCGCGGACAATATGAGCTGAAACAGCGCTCCGGCCTGTGCACGGTACTACCTGCGCCACCTGTCGCATCGCTCCGTTAACACGGCGCACCCTGAGGCCGAGATAAATTCTCACTTGCTTTTAATGCGCCCCTACCCTCTTCCGGCCGTCTGCTAGCGAAAATATTGGCCGACGGAACCACCATCACGATGCGTGTGCCGTGCAGCCCAATGTTCACGTTTTCAGGTAACATGCATTTGAGTGTATTTCAAGAAAGCGCCGAAGTGGAAAATGCGTTGTCACGCTCGTATCTCCTCGAGGAGCGCTGCCTGACGAAGCTGCCTTGGCCCCCAAAAGGAGCCGACCAGAATATCATCGAACACGTTTGGAGGCGCATCAATGTAGCCATGTCAGGGCGTCTCCTCCACCGCGCCACTGCCCACAAATAGTGGAAAGCAATTGATGGGAGGTCAATGGGAGCGGCTTCGGGTCAAGCCAGACTTCATGGCTGCGCTGTATGATTTCTTAACAGACACGATGAGAGCCGTGGTCGCGGGTCAGGGGAAAATGATGCAGTATCAACTTATTTTGTAAGTTTTACTGCGCCTCAGGACCCCCTGAATTGGACTTCTGCCGATTGGAACGAAGCTTGATGCTACGATTGCGACACACTGTTCGACACCGTTTACCAGCGCATAATTTTGTGTGGTGCCTCCTTGATCCCGATCTTCCTGTATTGTGCAGTTGAACTTCCACGCCGACTATTAATATTTTGTGTCTGACATTGTTCTCTGCAAATATTCTTTCAATTAAGTTTCGAGCTCCTTCTCCTGGCAAATATATGACTGTTTGTCCCACTTTATTAAGACTATGAATTTGTAAACAAAAAACTGATGTCTTGTCAGCAACTTGTTTTGTTTGAAACAAACACATGGACCCAGTAATATAGAAATAATATTTTTGAACCTTTTTACACTAATCAAGGTTACAAAACCTTCTCAGTAACATGTATGCTTACGGTTTTTTTAAACAGCTGTGATCAATAAAAAAAAAGTAACTACCTTGGAGCTGGACTAAATCCGGTATACAAATTCTGGCCTACATTTTACGATGTCCTTTTTTATGCATGCACTTAATCAAACAAAAACAACCTACAATGTATTTTGATGTGGCTTTCAAAAACGATAATCGCAGCTGCAACTTAAGATATTTCAACATTTTTTCTTCACCAGTCAGCGTTTTTTCTACGTGATTCTACGCGATAGAGTGAAGTAAATCAGTTCCAAAAGTAGGACGACAAGTGTAATCTTTTGCCGCCCTTACCACACACATACCCGCTGTCGCACCCGCCGCCTTGCTAGCAGACGGCCGGAAGAGCGCAGCGGCGCAGTGAGCGCAAGTGAGAATTTGTCTCGGCCTCAAGCTGCGCCGTCTGTGCGGAGCAAGGCGACAGGCGGCGCAGATAGTACCGTGCGCCGGCCGGAGCGCTGTTTCAGCTCATATTGTCCGCGATTGAACATAAGGGGCTCCGCGTTGCGCGCCGCAGTCAGTCTCGACCCAGCGTTCGATCCTGCTGTTACGCCGACTCTGCGACACTTCGTTGTTTGTTATGTTCTGTTTCCTTTTTGTTTGGGCACAAGTTCACCCCGTTAAACGTTTCAGTTTCCTCAGTTATTCTTTGTTTAGTCACTTAGTCATTCGTGACAATATACGGATTCAGGAAGCACAGGGAATGTCGTTTTTCTCGATCGTGAACTGTATTAGCATATCTGGAGGACAAAAGACCTTCCATTCTGACTTCAGATAAAGCTTCAGATAACCGTCAGCAGTGAGTTTATGCGCTAAGAGAGCTGAAGTGTCGTCGTGGTTCTCAAGCGTAGATTATTTAGCGGCTCTAGTTCTCCTCTAAACGCGTATACAAGGATAGAACGCCGGAAATGCCAGCAATCGCAATACTCCTTTTTAACCTAAACACAATGGAGCTGCAGCGGACGGTTACGGGAAACTTAAACGGCAGGCTCTTAGCACCCTCCGTAATCCGTCGTGCTAAATCGTGCCTTTATGCAAAAAAAAAAAAAACCCTGCATGCTTGGCATTTTTTAGAGGCGTTCTGAATGCGCAGCATTTATAGCACTTCTTTACTCTTTTTTTTTTCGCGATTAGAGCACTCGAGGGCGCATTGCGAAGGTGTTGTGAAGATCATATAAAGTCGTTACGGCGTCACTTGGCACAGTAACGTGATGTGACGTCCCAGTGCCACGTGATTACACGCTTTCCCACGACGTCATAATGTCACGTGTGTTCACAGTATCACGTGACGTCACGGTATAATGAGACGTCATCGAAACTATGTGTCACGCGCACGAGATCCCTGAGGCTGTCCCTATGTACCAGGCGGTCTCAGACTCATATAAGTTTCGGGGGCCAGATTAGCCCAACGACAAAATGTCGATGCCCGATATAGGGAAGGGGGGGGGGGGATAAAAGGTAATATAGAATGGGACAAAAAAAAATAAAAGATATTCTGTCCACGTTGCAAAGACGGAGGCTTTACGCGACACTCGGAGATTTCCAAAGGAAGTGATCTCGTGCAATTTGCTTTTTGTGACAGAGCCGTTTTGCCAGTGTTCTTTTTAGCTGTGATTTATTCGTACAATTACTTGGGGTTTGTATCTAGTGTGATTACAAGATTTTAATATATTACCATCCAGCCAACGCGCTGGAAAGTTTTCATACAACTAGAAACCAAGTAAAGAATCGTTATTATGTCGCTCAATTCACTCGGGAAGTATCTGAATTCAATATGTCTGCACAAAACTTTTATTTTCGTACGCTAGCTTTTGCTTTTCTGGCGATCGCTAGCAGAATTATAAGAAAAATATTGATGTCTTAAGGGTATCTAAAAGAAAACAATCCTCGATCTAAAAAAACACGAAAGAATGCAGATTGGTACCAAATGTGTGAAAATGTCATAAGAGCAGAGCGACGCTTCGAGTGGAAATCAATGGACGACAAGAGGTCATTTAGTGATGCGCAGGCAGCACTCGAGGCATATAGGACCGGGTGCTGGCAGCCAAGGGACACTTGCGGGCCACGTCCAGGGAGAACCGGCTCGCGCGTTTCAGACCCCTGCTATACACCAACACGCCGCTGGGGGTGACTCATGCGCTGACGAAACAAGTTCACACCACGTTCGGGCTTTTTTGTAAACAGCGCGTTAGCCTATAAATGGTATGCACTCAGTAATAAGCGACGCTGCTACGTTAGCACGCGCTTGGCGGCTGTGATTTGCCACGAATGCTCGCCATAATCCCTTTTCAAAGGAAACCCATCAGATGGAACGGGCAGGGGCTTCCAATCGTCTGCGCAAACAGAACGAAACGGGCGTTCCTTCTCAACCGCTCCATTTTCTTCTTCGCTTTTTTTTTCTTTTTTCCAAGCCATGAATGTGCGAGACTTGCACCCCCGGTCGGCGGTATTCCTATTTGCACCCGCCAGCGTCGCCTACGAGTTCCGCTTTTTATTGAGGCGGATAACGTCGACATCGTTTGATATATGCTTCCGCCGTGCACAAGCAGGCTTTTTTTTTTTACGGACTTTATTACTTTTGCGGTTTATTCGGCGTCAAAAACTCCGCCCAAGAAGCTTACTTCTTTCAGATGCGTCGAAGAATTTCACTGTAGAATTTGATCTTTGCCGAAGCTACAGCCTCCGGTAGTTGCAATATCTTGTAACTACCGGAGGCTTGCAATATCAACGAAATACGGAACATCGAAGTTGAAGAGCAGATTGCCCGCTCTGTTTATTTTATATACAGCTTAAGTTCTCTGGGTGACAGAAGGCATATTCCTTAAACATACATCACACACTTCTTTAAGCATCAACATCTTCATGGTACACCATCTCATTTCTTCCCATCTCCCTCAGACATGACTAAATGAAATAACAGACAGGACGACACAAAATCTCCAATAAAGCTGGTTTTAATTCGCAAGAGAACAACGGGAGATACTATTCGCGACTCCATGGCCACCTACATAGAGATCGCCACTATCGGGCGAATATGGCGGTCTTAGACAGGTCGTGCCGTGCGATGTGTCAGCTCAACGCACAACGCTCGGGTTTCAGCAGGCAAGAATTGGACTCAAAACGGTTTGTCCCAATTTTATCCACTACGTTCCAAACCCGCGGCGATGTGTTGGCGAAGGAGGCTTGCAGAGTTTTGACATTCTTCTTGGAAGCGATGGAAGGACTGCGGTGCTGATGAACGTCTATAAGCACACAACAGGAAGTTTCGAAGATCAATCCCGCTGTCCCGCAACGCTCTCCGCAACCCGCTAAGATACCCAGAACTCTGCAGTCAAGGCCTTGGACGCGCGGGCGCATTAGCGGCTACTTCGTTGCGGAGGGCTTAGAGGAAGGGGAAACGCGGTCTACGTAAACTCTGTAATAGACGAAGGTGGAAGACGGCGTGGCGGAGGGCACGTGACAAGCGGCCGGCCGTGGAGGCACGAACTTGTGCTAGAGAGAACAAGCTGCACAAGGCTGAAGCCGGGCAGGAACGATGGAGTCGGTCTGGCCCATGGCGATCCCCGGAGCGGTCCACCAACGACGTTTCGACCAGGACCGGCGGGAACGGCGAGCCCTGGCCATACCGGCCTCAGCCATGACGATCGCGGAGTGGTTCTGCAGCCCGAATCGGGCTATGATAGCCCGGTGCAGCTAGCGTATACGCAGCGCAGGCGTGGGGAGGACGATCCGCAGGCCCGGACACAGACTCCGACCGCGAGCTCTGAACGACGGGCTAGAACACGGGGTCTGCGGGCCCCGACTGCCGGCTATCGAGGACGGAGCGACCAGGAAGCATACAGTAGACCCAGTCGCTGTCTTCTCGTTGAATTGTGTCACTCCTTGAGAGACGAGCGAAGCACTGACCAATTGGGCGGCGAATAATATAGACCGACTATACAAAACCCTGTAGATGTTCCGTCTCCAGCAGAAATCTCGCTACGGGGGTGAAGTATCTACTGTGTTCTAAACGTGTTACCGATTTAAGAGCAGGGGAAGTGTTGCATACAAGACCCTTCGAAAGAAGCGCTTGGAAAGGAGGCGCATTCGGGATTTTCCATATTGCAAATAGGACGCGATGATGAGCAAATAATTCAGTGAATAAATTTATAGAAGGCAAGTTAGTGATATATGCCCACATTAGTCAATGATGAACCAAGAACGGTTTAATGCGAGACACCAGCCAATAAAATGCATCGGCAAGAACAAGAGGCCATGAATTGACTGATTGAGCTCTAACAGAAAGAAAAGTGATACATTGATGATCGCCTAGATCAATATGAAGATGCGCGCGCTTGAATAGATTTTCTTTGTAACATGCTGATATTACAGTTTTTGTATTGCATATACGAGTATTAGCTAACGAAAGTGCTGTGCGTTTGCGTTAGTTTTGCGTTTTCAACTCTCGCGCACTCACAGTGTAGTGCACGAAACACTAACGCAAACGCCGAGTGCTTGTGTTTGCTCGTATGCGAAATTGTAAAACTCTCTATCTTTACCAAAGCGATGTTGGTTAGAAACGTTTAAGCGGAATGGTTTGAGATGAGCTAGAAGGTGCGAGGATATGACGTGTCTTAAGCCGGAGTCACACTGATCAAACATCATACAAACGACAGCCTGGAAACACGAGTCACCGCAATATCCGAGCCTCGAATGCCGCGTGACAAGTTTCTCTTTGAACTCACTGCCATGCGGCATTCGAAGCATGGATTTTGCGGTGACTCGCGTTCAAATATGTATCCAGAATGTCTTTTCCATTATGTATAAGCACTGTGATTCTCTGCTTTATGGGTTCACATGGAACGCCCTTAAGATATAGTTATGTTTATTTGCAAGCGTAGCACGATGATTCAGATGTAAAAATGGGCCCTAGGTAAGCATGGCCCTAGCGTTTTTTTATGTTTGTAAAATTCAGATATGCTAAAAAATGACGACATGGCACGTGATACCATATGTGCTTCCTGACCTAATGCGTTTAGACGAGAGATAGTGTTTTCGTTCGCTTCTCGAGAGCTACGTAATATGGTTAATTTATCAGAAAACTATACTCCAAAGAATTCGTTTACAGGTAGTAACAGAAATGAGAACAAAAAAAAAAAAAAATAACTGGCTCGGAACTTTGCATTAGAAGTGACATCAAAAAGTGACCTGATTGTAATGTAGCTCGGATGCGAGCACGGGATCTACGGGTATCGCAGGAGATACGCCACCGGCGTTTGTCACTGACAGCTTGTGAAGCCCAGGTCGGCGCTTAATACATTGACGTTTGTTGCTTCACGGTTCATTCTCACCGCTCTTATTGGCTAAGGGCGGAATCGCGTTGGTTGGATCCGTTAATAACATGTTCGGGAGCCGCCACTCCCTGCTTTTCTTGTCAGTGACTATTCGCGACTCCAACTATAGACCATTCCATATAGCGCTCTCAGGCGGCGCCATTTTGTTCGACCGGAGCGCCCTCTCCACACATCCGGTAAGTTCAGCAGGTTCGGAGGGGTAAAACGAGAGAGACGACAAACCAGGAGGTTGCCCTTGGCAACCTCCTGGTTTGTCGTTGTAACGGCGCTAAATGGAATGGTCTATAGACCTTTTTCGCAAGGGCGCCGCCATCTTGAATTGTCGTCACTTCCAGTATGGACGAAAACATTGTTTTGCCGTCGCCACGCCAATAGAAGACATTTAAGACAAAAACGTAGCCGTCACACATTCTCGTTTTGCCTCCCCTCTATTTTTTTTACTATTTGCGGGTTGAAACGTTTCGATATTGGGGAATTGTAGTAGACCGTTTCCGTAGCCCGCTAAGCACCTGGATAGCGCTCCGTAATCCGCCACAAGACCTTGAACTATGCAGACAAGGCTGGCGGCGCGCATGCGCAGCTGCGGCGCTTTCTTCACGGATACCGTAGCGGAGGAGAAAAACGATCTACTATAATTCCCTATTTTTTCGTCGCCCATACCGGATATGCCTACTTGGCGGTCGGGGGCGAGAGTAAGCCGAAGAGGTCTATATGCGGAGTTAAGATTTACGGATGTCACGGGACGCATCCCGGACCACTAATCCACTAATCCGGGGGTACGGCCGAGGTATACGCTCGGTGGAAAGGTCCGGTAGTGCCTGGAGTTATCGTTGCAGGCGATGTCCGGACTGAAGATATAGCGGCTGGGGATCCAGCTTCGACCAGCAATCCCCTAATCCGCGGGTGAGGCAGGAGGAAATGCGGACGGGTTTTCCACTGATCGACGAGAGTTGAACTTCGCAAGGGACAAACCCGCTTCTAAAGTGGAGGGCTATCCCAAAGAGGTCCCTTCCCTCTCCGGCGAAGACCGGCTTGTGTCCATTGTACATTACCTCTCCCTCGATTAAGTGATGCCCTCGCTCCGGATCCTCGCTCGGAACTCGGCAGTCTGCAGCATCCGTCAAAAATATTGGGCAGGCTGGTTGAGCTCATGCGTCGATTGACCACCGCCACGGGCCATACGTAACACGAGATGGTTCGGCGCCACCCCCAATTATTTTTCATACCAATAAGTTTAGAGCGAGGATCCTAATCAAGAATTATTAGAAGAAGAGCATTTTGTCCGTGCTCTTAACTCCTTGTAATTACCTATGTCAAATAAACATCTTAGGAAGGAACAGCGGGAAAAAACTTGGACAAGGGTAAAGAAACACACACGACAGGACGGCGCTGAACTAACAGCAAATACACAAAAAAGGAAGGAAGAAAACAAGAAGCATCTTAATCAGAAAAAAAATAGACACCACGCACGCGCCAACCAAGCAGCATATTATGCCAAGATAGGCCATATCAGTGGCTACGTAATGTCCTTCGTTGGTGATCGAAGGTACCCGAATTTGTTTTCAGATAAAGCCTGTGACGGTTCGCTGATGCATTTCCCGTCACTTACGTAAGGGTATTAAGATAGGGCACGACCACCATTCTTTTTTTAAGCGGTGTGGAGGTCGCTTTGGTGTCCCGGTGCTGTTTTCTGACCAACAAAAATAGGTTGGATATGTGCAAAGGTCGGTGCTACCGCCGAAAAGGGGTCGAAAAGGAAATGCACCATAAAGCACGCAGTACCGTTTGTGGCTGGTTGGTCTGTCGTGGTTTAAAGATCCCCCTTGTCGTGTGGCAATGTGTACGTTGAACAGACGTTCCGCTGTCTAAATGACAGACTTAGAGAGCATTAATTCGTTTTCACTCAGGGCCACTGTTGGGGGGTGGCTACCTTTACAACGCAGGGACTGGAAGTGCTAGCCTAATTTTAGTGAAGTCACTGTTTTGGAAAATATACAGACAGAGTGACAAGGGAGGCTTTTGTTTTATCTCTGAACTTGGCGGAAGATGCGTCAGCGAACCGTCGTTGACTTTATCTGAAAAGGAATTCTGGTACCTGCGATCAACTATGAAGGACATTACGTAGCCACTGATATGGCCTATCTTGGCATAATATGCTGCTTGGTTGGCGCATGTGTGGTGTCTATTTTTTTTCCGATTAAGATGCTTCTTGTTTTCTTTTGTTCCTTTTTGTGTATTAAATAACAGTTGTTAGTTCAGCGCCGTCCTGTCGTGTGTGTTTATTCACCCTTCTCCAGGCTTTTTTACTGTTGTTCCTTCCCAAGATGTTCACTTTAAACAAACTAGCCCATCTCGTCACATTGTTATGTCAAATAAGATTTTATCATGTCACTCAGCAATGTGATTCACATCTTCGTTAATCTCGATCGCAAAACACACTATTCCTTTTTAATTATAACGCAATTAAATGCAAAGGTGCAAGCGAGCTGGACAAGAATGACGAAAATAATCCCTGGAGAAGTGGAACAAGAGGGACAAAGGACAAACACAAAAACTCTAAATACAGGTAGGTGACTGGTGAGCGACTGATAAAATCCGCCTGTTTCGGGTATCGAACCCGGGACCTCTCCATTACAGGTGGAGCGCTCTACCAACTGAGCTAACCAGGGGTTAGACGTCAGTAGAGCAAACGGGTTTTATCAGCTGCAACCAGTCTAACACCAACAAGGGTAAAGCTTGCAATTTTAAGGTTATAATTATAATGCAATTAAATGCAAAGGTGCAAGTGAACTGGACAAGAATGACGAAAATAATCCCTGGAGAAGGGGAACAAGAGGGACAAAGGACAAACAAAAATCTCCAAACACAGCTAGGTGACTGATGAGCGACCAAAAAAATTTGCCTGGTCGGGTATCGAAGCCCGGACCTCTTTTTTACACAGGGGCGGATCCAGAACTCCGTTTTTTTTTTTTTTTTTTTTTTTTTTTTTTTTTTGGGGGGGGGGGGGGCGGAAAATTTGTTAGGATGCTATTCTCCCATTCTTTCGTGTGCGTCAGGGGGTCCACCCATGTCAAATTGCCCTCCGAGAAGGGGGGAGGGGGGCTCGACTTTGTTTGGGGGGGGGGGGGGCCGCCCCCGTCCCCCTACCCCCCCTTGGATCCGCCCCTGCCATTACAGGTGGAGCGCTCTACCAACCGAGCTAACAAGGTGTTAGACGCGTCAGTAGAGTAAACGGGTTTTATCAGCTGTCCACCTGTAATGGAGAAGTCCCGCGTTCTATACCCGGACCTGGCGGATTTTTTCAGTCGCTCACCAGTCAATTAGCTGTGTTCGGAGATTTGAGTTTGTCCTTTGTCCCTCTTGTTCCCCTTCTCCAGAGATTATTTTCGTCACTCTATTTCTTGTTTTAACCACAAACAACTTGAGGCAGGGAAAAAAAAGTTATGTGTCAAAAGATAAGAAAGCAAGTAGTAAATAAAGAACTGAATCTGTAAAAAGATAACACAAAACCTGACAGATGGATTTATGTCAAATATTTTTCCAGAGGATCTGGATACAAAATAATGGGTGTCTGTAATAATAGGCTTGAAGCTATTATTGCGTCGCACCCTTCCCGCAAATGTCTTTACAGCCAGCGTGATGTGGACGAGCAGTTAGCTATCTGGCGGCACATCCTGTGTTATTACTGATCGATGTTATTAATGCCCAAACACCTTTCTTCGATAATAAAACAGGAAATCAAGCTTTCTTTGTATTTTACCTAATCCTGTCCCGATCCGTCTTACCAGATTCTCGAGATACATTGGACGTCAAAAAGAAGAATCGAAACTCTGTTATCCCTACTTTTATTTCGGCCACAAGTGTTGTATCCCCATCAATACGTTCTTCTGTTTTAGTGTTGTTTTTCTGCTGTGAGTAAACCGCAGTTGTTCGGTTGTATCCTTCCGCTAAAACTATATGTCGTGCTGGAGGTTTGTTTTTCGGTTACTTCTGCGGGTAGGAATAAAAAAAGAAAAAAAAACAAAAAACGTTGCATAAATTGAAAAATAAAAAAAATCTAGGAAATTGCGCAACAAGGACCTTTATTTAACAACCAGGAGAAAGAATGGATGGCAGCATCCTACCTTGTTTATTTTGCTATTTCTTTCCGTTCTCTAGAACGTTCTTGTAAAAAAATACGTGGAGAAGAAACCAAACAACAACCAGAACTAAAAGTTTGTCTTTCGTTGCTTTCAGGAAATTGACCAAGGCACGTTTATGTCCCGCTTGCTCGGTAAATCATTGAAACGGGTTTTCGCAGTCGGAAAACAAAATACTCGGCATTAAGTGGGAATATTCTGCGACCTCTTTGTGGTTTCCGGTTTAGTTCAAGCTGGGTGTTCTAGTGTTCAGAAAGAACTCAAAAGAGATTCTTCACGAGCGGCCTGTAACACTAATTAAACATTTGATGCCTGTTACGAGGTATTTATAACGATATTTCCATCTCTGAAGCATCATCGTGCAGAGTGGAACCACATGCCCGGATAATTTTAATCAATTATCCAATCATGTGGATAATTGATTCCATAGCCGTTACGGTATCACCTTACCTTGTGACGTCAGGTGGCGTCCCAGTCAACGTTATTAGGTTAGGTCAGTTGTGGAACTCCATCGTTGAAGCAGCGTCTACGTGCGGATGTATAGCCTGACTTCTTGCATCGAAAATCCCTCCCCTCTTTTATTCCTTCCTGTCGTTGATGCATATAACTGCATGTATGGGACCTATGGGTACACGAGCTATTACCGTATGGGCTATTACCATAGCCCTTTGTAACCCTGTGCGCCGCTCCCTACTGAGTACAAATAAAGTAATATTGTTTTTCTTATTAGCTCCGTACCTGAGCTAATGTATTAACGTTAGTCCCAATGTCACATGACGTCATAATATCTTGTGACGTCGTGGGGCACGTGCCTTTATTGATAGAATTCTGTCGGACGCTTCGATGTTACCTTTCGGGCGGATGCGGTACACGTCGAACACTCTTTGGATTAATACGACGGCATCAAATATGCAGTGCTTAAAAGCGCATGTTCAACCTCTCCGAGATTAAATAAACAGAATGTCTGATTGACGTCGTACAAAGCTCACTATATTCCCACTGTAATTATTATAAACTGTATTGCTCAATATTATAAGTATCCCATGCCCCGATGACCTCGTCGTCGCCTCCGTATTGGCGTTTTTTGTGGAGCGGGCGCGATTGGTGACAAATGAGATTCGAAAATGCAGCTCCTTGAGCGTTATATACGGGTTCATGAAGCTCATGTAATGTAATTTTTCTCTATCGTGAACTGTATTAGCATATCTGGAGGACAAAAGACTTTCCATTCTGACTTCAAAGAAAGCTTCAGATAACCATCAGCAGCGATTTTATGCACCAAGATTGCTCAAGTGCCGTCGTTGCTCTCAAGCGTAGAATATTTAGCTGCTCTAGTTCTTCCCTAAACGCATATACAAGGATAAACGTTAAAACGCAGAAAATACCAGCAATCGAAAACTCCTTTTTTTAATTGAAGTACGATGGAGCTGCAGCGGAAGGTCACGGGACACTCGCGAGGCAGGCTCTTAGCTCCGTCCGTGGTTCGTCGTGCTAAATCGTGCTCTACAAAAAAAAAAGAGAAAAAAAGCCTACCTTTTTGGACATTTTTTAAAGGAGCTGTGCAACGATTTTAACGTTGAAAGAATGAACATCTTCTACTTTTGACGTTGTTCACCTTGTCACAAAGGAGAGAACACACATCTCCTGCCTTCGAAATGTTGCGATTCCGCCTCGTAATCGCGAAGCAAAAATTAGAATATTCCCCAACCTCCAGCCGCGAGCGGCGGCCATGAGAAACACGCGGAATGACGTCAATGGGGGTCTTGTAGAAAGATTTCAAGTTGTGCGAATACCTGCTCGATGAAAGGTAACTTTTCTATAAATCTTGTCGTTCCAACACAAACATAAATGCGTCAAAAACCTGGTATCATTGAGAAAACTTTTATTACACGGAGTTTTAGTGGCGCCATCTATCCTAGGTCCACAAAGCCGTCAGCTCTATCTGCTACCGCGAACAGCCGCCAGAAGCCGGAGGGGGAGGGGGACAGGGCCGGACGGGTATGGCCGGACCCGGATAAGACTTTCCTCCTTTCACCATTTGTTCTCGCTGCGCCCGCCTGCACGTGGTCACGCAGTCGCGAGCGGATGAGTTCTCGCTGCTCACTGATTGCTCTAGAGAGAGAGCTTCACCGGAACCCCGCGCAGCCGCCATTGACGTCACAGCGCACGTGACTCGGAAGATGGTGAACTAGTTGAGAGGTGCCGAAAACCTCAATCTTTGTCCATTTAAAAAAAAAGAAAAAAAGACTAGGACACGCAGGCAAAAGCGGTGTTTTATTCTTTACTTCAAAATGGTCGAGAACACCAACTCCCAAATTATTTAGGCAAAGCACTGAAACTGTTGCACAGCTCTTTTAAAGGCGTTCGAAATGCCAGAAATTTTTCACACAACTAAAATCCAAGCAAAGAATCGTTACCATGTCGCTCAATTCACTTGGGGAGTATCCGAGTTCAATATCTAGAAAAAAATCTTTATAGCAGAATTACAAGAAAAGATACCCATGCCTTAACAGTAAGCAAGAGAAAACAATCCTCGATCTAAAGAAAAAAAAAAAACATACTGGTACAAAATGTGTATAAATCATAAATGTCATAAGAACGAGCTACGTTTCGAGTGGAAATCAATGGACGACAAGAGGTCATTTATTAATGGCCCATGCAGCGTTCGAGGCATTTAGGAACGGGTGATCGCGGCCACGGGTTACTTGCGGGCCGCGCTCTATACGGAGTCGCGGGTCGCGTGTTTGAGACCCCATCTATACACCAACACGCCGCTGCGGGTGGTGCTGTTATTGGCATGGCGCATGCGCCGACGAAGCAAGTTCACACCTCGTGTTGTCTTGTTTGTATAAACAGCGCGTTGGCCTCAATAATCAGTGACGCTGCTGCGTCAGCACGCGCGTGGCGGCGGTGCTTTGCCACGAATGCGCGCCATGTATACTCCCTTTTCAAAGGAGACCCGTCAGATGGAACCGGCAGAGGCTTCCGATCCTCTGCGCAAAATGAGCGAAGCGTACTTTCTCTCTCAACCGCTTTCTTTTCTTCCTCGCTGATCTTTATTTCTTTTTTTTCCCCCCAAGCGATGGATGTGCAAAACCTGCAGCGCTGTTCGCCGCTATTGCTATTTGCGCCCGCGAGCGTTGTCTACGAATTCCGCGTTTCATTGAGGCGGACAGCGTCAACATTGTTTGATATATGCAGCCGCTGTGCGTAAGTATGCGTGCATTCTTTCTTTACGGACTTTATTACTTTCGCGGTTTATTTGGCGTCAAATCCTCCGCCCAAAAAGCTGGCATCTTTCAGATGCGCCGAAGGAATTTCACTCTAGAATTTCATCTTTGCCGAAGCTACAGCCTTCGGTAGTATTGAATTTCCTTGTAACATCGACGAAACACGGAACATCAAAGTTCAAGAGCAGATTGCCCGTTCTGTTTATTTCATATGGAGTTAAAGTTTTCCGTGTGGCAGAAGGCATACTGTATTCCTTAAACGTGTCTCTCACACTTTTCTTTTTTTAGCATCAACATCTTGATGTTACACATCTCATTTCTTGACATCACCCTCAGACACGGATAAATGCAATAACGGACAACGACACAAAATCTCAAATGCAGCTGGGTTTATTCGCGAGAGAACAGCAGGAAACACTATTCCCGACTCCAGCGACCCATATAGAGGTCGGTAACGCAAGCGCTGTGCGTTAGCTTTGCGTGCTCCACACTGCGCATACGCGTCGTCACCATGCGGCAATCAAAACACCGCAGTTTTGGCTCTCGCGCACGCGCAGTGCACAACACGCAACATTAACGCAAACCCAGAGTGCTTGCTTTCACTCGTATGGGAAACAGTAAAACTCGGTATTTTTACTAAAGCAATGGTAGTTAGAAAACCGAAAGCGGAGTGGTTTGAGATGAGATAGAAGGTGCTTGTACATGACCTGCCTTTAGCAGGAGTCACAGTGCGCATAGATTACACAAAAGACAGTCTGCAAACACGGGTTACCGCTACATCCGATGTTCGAATGAACCAACGTTACTAGAACCACTCAGTTGGGAAACTGCCATAGAGCCTGTTCTGAAAATGTGGCACCGATCCATACTCGAGAACCGAGCTAATGTAAAGCCACTCTCAGAAGCCAAAGTTTCAGTACGAGCCGATATCTTATTGAAAAAGTTATAATTGATTTTCTGAAAATTTCAATGGGAAAATGGCGGCCAAACCGAAAACGGACCAAAATGGGCCCCATTTTCCCATTGCAATTTTCAGAAAATCACTTATAACTTTTGAATTAGATATCCGCTCGTGCTGAAACTGTGCCATCTGGTTCGGACTTCGAGCGCTTTGGACGGAGAATGAACTACGTTCGGACCTCTAGCGCTACCTTTGGACGGAGCGCTAGAGGTCCGAACGCTGCGATGCGGGAAACGCCGCCACGTTTCCCGCAGCTGCCACTCGAAGAACTGCACGGCTGCTTGTATTGGTTCGGGATCATCGAATTCGGTAGCGTCCGCTGCTACAGTACTACTTTGGCATTAATAGGTTATTTTGGTGCTGAAATATATACGGTGGAAAAGGTTTCAGGGATGCCGGCCCCCCGTCTCTCAAGTCAAGCAACCGCGCCGCAGTTTACTTCCGAAATTAGGACCCGCCCAGGTCGGGACGCGCTACCTGAAATTTTCGGTGATACATGGTTGTATCAAAACAGTATTGATTGTGCCGCAAAACCTTGTAAACCAACGTTACTAGATTACCTCAGTTGTGGAACTCCCGCGGAAGGGGGTACCCCCCCTCACTCACCTCAATTCGCCTAGAGTCGTTCGAAGCGCCATATATATTTTCGTTTCATAACTGTGCATTCTAAAGAGCACTGCTGAAGCACCAAATGGCGATCACAACGCCGCCATTTCTCCCGCAGCGGTCACTCGAGGAACTGCACGTGACATCTATTTTTGGCTTCAATCGGGTTACAGGGGTTCCACCCCCGTCTCCCTTGCGGACGCGCCGCGAAATACCCCTATAGTTAAAATGCGCTTAGGTCGGGACGCGCTACCTGAAATCCGCGCTGAGGCATGGTTGTATAAAAACAATATTAATTGTGCTGCAAAACCTTGAAAACTAAAAATTTTAGAAAACATCACCCGCCCCCATTATGTACTAATCTCCAATAAAAGTTACTACAAAAAGAGTTTTTTTCGTTGGTTTTTACGTTTCGAGTGACGTTGAAACGAACGTATCCCGATTCAGTTACCAAAGCAGCCGTCCGGCGGCGCGTCGAGCGAATCTGGGCGAGTCGTGGTGAGTGAGGGGGGGTACTGTTCGTGCATGCAGCGTCTATGAACAGTTCCGTAACTGAGTTAATCTAATAACGTTGTTGTAAACTAAAGATCTTAGAATGCATGACGCGCCTCGTATTTTGTACTAATCTCCAATAAAAGTTCCTACAAAAAGAGTTTTTTTTTTCCGTTTGTTTTTACGCAAAAACATGCTTTCTAAAAGCTCAAGATGACCACAGTAAAGAAAAAAAGATTAAGGGTGGCGCTTTTATCGTATTTAGCTTTGCTCGGTCTCGGTGGACACCAGTGGCCCAGATTTCAACGGTGAGTTTCCCAACTGAGTGTTCTAGTAACGTTGGAATGAGCTCACGCATAAACTCCTTGAGCTCACTGCCAGGCGGCATCCGAAGCACGGATCTCGCGGTGACTCGCGTTCAAATCTGTAAGCAGAGTGTCTTTTCCATGATGTATAAGCAATGTGACCCCCTGCTTTATGGGCTCACATGGAACGCCTGTAGGATATACTGATGTTTATTTAAAACGTAGTACGATGATTCTGATGTAAAAATGGGCCCTTCGTGAGCCATTTAAAAGCATTTAAATTGCTCATGTAGGCCCATCTAAATGGCTCAATTGAAACATTCAAAACATTCAAACAATGTTTTCAAATGTTTCAAACATTTAAAAAACATTTGTTTTCTAATGTTCAAAAATTCCAAACTTTGCTAAAAAAATTACAACATGGCAGGTGATACCATATGTGCTTCCTGAGCTAATGAGTTTAGACGAGGGCTGGTGTTTTAGTTAGCTTCTCGAGAGCTACGTGATGTGATGAATTTCTCAGAAAACTGTACTCCAAAGAATACTGTTGCAAATAAACTTGTAACAAAAATAAAGAAACAAAATAAAGAACTTTCGACCTTTCCACTCTGGTGAAGAAGGAAGACCAGCGGAGCTGTACAATGGAAAGAAATGGCCGGCCGCAAGTCGGCAAGCCAGAGTGGAAACGCTGCCGCCATCTATGAGCGACGGCGGCAACCAGATACGTGGCTTGCCACCGTCGCTCATAGACGGCGGTAGGTGTCCAGAGTTCGGTGTCTTCATTTCTTTGCGGGGGACACGATCCTGGGGAAGCTAGCCCTTAACAGCTCCGCTGTAAAAACTGGAGTGGAAGCTAGCATTAGAAGTGACATTGGCGAGTGACCTGGTTGGAATGTAGTTCAGACGCGAGCCTGGGATGTACGGGTATCACAGAGATGCACCCCCAACTTTTGTCACTGAAATCTTGAGAAGCCCAGGTCGCGGCTTATTACACGAACGCATGCTTCTTGATTCGTTCTCGCCGATCTTATGGAATAAGGCCGGAATAGCGTTGGTTGCTGATCCGATAATAACATGTTCGGGACTCGCCATGCCCTGCTTTTCTTCTCAGTGACTATTTGCGACTACAACTGTCCATTAGCCCCGAGAGCGAACACAAGCGTCGCTGTGGTCGGCCTTCCACGATTGGCCGAACGCTGACTATGACGTAGGAAAGGGGATTTATCATCGACGAAATAAGAGGAATGAAAGAACTTTAATTTTGACGGTGTGGCAGTGTTCCTTTGAGAGTGCAATGATTTCAAGCTTCCACCATGCTATTTACAAACACCATCGAACTTGTTGTTTGCAAGGTAATGACGTCACAAGGGGGAACCATAGGAGGGCGCCACCAAAACTTCTCGCCGCTAATAGGTAGCGCCACTCGTTTTCCAAAATGGCGGTTAAGGTCGGATGTCTATCTTGTGGGGACCGTTGGTCGCCCTTCCCCGATGGCCGGTATAACGGCCGTGGTTCGGAACGCTCGTCCTGGCTGCCGTGAGTTCCAACCTGTTCGTGAAGCGTAGGAGAGCCGCCTGGCTTGGGGGGCTCTCCTCCTCACTCTCTCCCCGGGGGACCTTTTTCCGTCCCCCCGCTCATCCGGGAACCTAGTTGTTTTGGGTGAGGACGACGCCCGCGGGGGGAGGAGGTCGACGCGCGTGCCCGACTTCGGGAACGTTGGGGACTCCTCCCGCGGATGCGATAGAGATCGGACGTGTAGCGAAGGACTTCCTCTGCCCGCTCTGGACTTCGCTCTCGGGACAGTGTCGACAGGGTGAGCCTTTCATCTGACCTTGTCGGCGCGGGGGTTTCGGGACAGTGCGTCTTTTGGTGTTCCAATAAACACCGTTGGACCCAGTCCTATTGTGGTACGTGCTCCTCCTTTTTAGAGAAGCGATCAGTTGTGCGGCTGACGTTCGGACCCGCCCGTAGCGGTGTTCTCGAGAGAAAGCTGCGGGGTGTGGGAGTAGGCTTGGCGTCTCCTGATTCGAGACCGCCGCTGAACCCTTCGGTTACCACCACCTGTGACCATCCCACAATCTGTGTCGGCATTGGCGAGGAGATCGAACTCTAGGGAGCGCAGTTTCATTATCATCATCATCACCACAAACAATCAATGTGTGGCAAATAACTCCGACGCCAGAACTCGCCTAGCGTACGCCGCACCGTTTCCGCGCTCGCTGTATATTTGTTTGTAGCGATACCGTGCGCACTTGCTGCGTACCTCAGTGCACGAAGCCAGGTATATGCAGCGCGAAGGACTGCAGCACGTACACGACATTACGTACACTGTCCACCGTCAGCTCTGGTACAGCGCTGCACTCGATGACATGATCGCAGTTGAGGAGATCCTCTCATTCAACGAGACACCGCTAGCTTTCGCCGATGTCGTCTGTGATGTACCGGTTATTTTGGAATAATGCAGGATATATTTATTTAACTGTTAGGTCATAATCGGTTGAGAAGCGTCTCGTTTGGTTTACGACCGTGCCAAGTCTGTTTTTTTGCAGGCGTCACGTTCTTCCGTGGCTCGCTCTCCCCCGCCGGCATCTCTGGTTACACCAGCCCGCCGTTGTCTGGGCTGAAGGTCGTGGTCGCCATACGCGGAGAACACGCACACAATTCAGGGCAATATCTCCCACTTAAAAAAAAAAAAAAAAAAAAAAAAAAAACTTAATTTTTCACAGGCCCAGCCGTGTAGGTGGCTGGCGCACCTCTGTTGATCTTCTGAGAAGAGGAGGGTTGCCCTCCGTGTCCTGGTCATGTGTGCCATTAAGCGGTGTGGCAGGCGAGCTTGGAGTGCCTGCCTCCGGTGTTGGAGGATCGTTCTGTCTTTCTTGAGGAGGAGGAGGAGGAGGAGGAGGAGGAGGAGGAGTAAACTTTATTATGCCTGTAATCGTGGTTGGAAGGTCTTCACTGGAAATCGCAGACGGTGAACTGTTTCGCTGACTGATGCCAACTTTATTATGCCTGTAATCGTGGTTTAAAGGTTTTCACTGGAATTCGGAATCGGTGAACTGTTTCGCTGACTGATGCCGCGGGAAGAGGCGAACTCTTTCGATGTTTTTGCGCGCCTGAGGCTATCGTCTTGATTCGGAGATATCCCTTCTTCCTCCTCGGGTACATGCCTCAGTTGTTCAATGTGCCGTTTCCGGGTATTTCCGTCGTTCGTGCGAATCTCATATGTTCGGTTTCCTAGTACTCGGACGACGACGCCTTTCGACCATTTCTTGCCGTTCCTGTAGTCTCTTGCCCAGACCTGGTCGTTCTGATCTAGGTGTCGTTCTTTAGAGATGGGCGAGGTGTGCTGCTTCGCCTGTCTTGATAGCACGACATCCGTTATTGATGGTCTAAGAAGATCGAACCTTGGGCGAAATTCGTCTCCTGTCATCATTTTGACAGGTGTTCAGCCAGTTGTCATGTGCGGGGTCGTTCGGTATGCCACAAAGAAGTTATGGCATGCCTCTCCTATGGTCAGCCCCGACTTCAGGCTTGCGTTGACAGACTTCTGGAATGTTCCCACGAAGTTTTTTGCCGCACCGTTCGTTGCGGGATAGTTCGAGGTAGGGTGCCTCCATCTGCCGGCCGCTTCCGCTGACAGGGTGGAGACACCAATGGAGTCAATGGATCGCCACAATATGGCGCCTGAGGTCAGTATTAGCTCCACATTGGGTGTGGGTCCTGTAGAGTGTCGCACAAAGTCGTGGTGCAAAAACGTTGTGTTTAGCGAACGTTCTGGAAATATAGACTCAATATGACGCCGGTGAGAGCATCGCAAAGTTCGCCACAAAATGGCGGATGTCTTCACATGTCAGCGGAGCGGCCGGCAAATGGACGCACTCTGGTCCGGGGGTGAGGAGAACGACTGCTGCACTCCGTTTCTTGTCATGAAATCCCGGAATTCGCTTGATCGGAATTGCGGGCCATTGTTTGTCACAATTATTTTTGGCAGTTCATATCTAGCAAAGAGAGTTAGAAACACTCATATGGTGGCTGCCGAAGTCGTCAAGGTCATGGGCACTACATCGGGCCATTTCGAATATGCATCAATAATCAGCAAGAAGTTCCTTCCTTGAATGGGTCCTGCGAAGTCTGCATGCAAGCGTTGCATTTTCTTTTTTGGGTATTCCCACGGGTGTGAGGTAACATTGGGTGCCTATTTGCTCACTTCCTGGCAAGGCCGAAAACTTCGGACCATCGTTTCGATGTCTTGATCTAAAAGCGGCGCCACACGTAGTATCGCGCCAGTCCCTTTATCTTTATCATCTTCGCATGACCTTGATGCAAGTCATTCAAAACCTGCTTTCGGTACCTGGAGGGTACGATGACACGTGTTCCCCACATTAAGCAGTCGAGCTCCACGGTTAGTTCCGTTCTGCGACGAAAGTAAGGCTTGAGGTCATCGGAATTCACTTGTTCCGGCCATCCATCCATGGTGAGTCTTAAAACTTTAGACAACACGGTGTTCTTTCGTGTCTCTCTGCTGATCTTATTATGTGTAAGTGGGAGTGCTTGACACTTTTCTAGATGGAGACATTTGATTTCGTCCATTCTTGTATTTTCTGATTTCGTAGCGCCCTTGTCAGTCATTGGGGGTCTCGACAGCGTGTTCTATGTCAAAGTCATACACTGACAAGATGATTGCCCATCACCGCATTTTTCTGCAACCGTCCCTGGGATTTCCTTACTGGGATTGAAAATCGATACCGGGGGTCTGTGGTCCGTCCACAGCGTGAAGTGGCGACCAAAAAATACTAGTGAAATTTCTTTACCCCCTCAACTAGACTAGCGCTTCTTTGTCAATCTGAAAGTAGTTTCGCTCACCTTTGGAGAGTGTTCTTGACATGTAGGCGATCGGCCTCCGTTGCTTGTTGGGTAGTACGTGTTGAAGTCCTGCACCAATGACATGGCTCGATGCGTCACAGTACAGTTCCAGAGGAAGTGGAGGGTCATAGTTCACTAGCAGGCTCTTCTTGGTGAGTTGCTTCTTGGCTTCGTTGAAGGCCTTCTGGATTGATCTCAACCATTCCCAACTTTTATCTTTTCGCAGCAATTCATGCAGCGGATGAAGGATGTTGGCTGCGTTGCTGATGTACCTACCGTAGTAGTTCAGGAGTCTCAGAAATGCTCCGAGTTCTTTTTGGTCTTTGGGCGTCTTTGCTTGTAAGATCGCATCCACATTCTTGGGATTTGTGTGATTTCCTTGTGTGTCTACGACATGTCCTAGGTACTCGATGGAGTCCTGCATAAAGCAGAATTTTTCTTTTCCCAAGAGAAGGCCATTTTCCTTGAGATTTTGCAGTACGATGTCCAGGTTCCGCAGGCGATGTTGATCGTTCTTGCCAGTTAACACGATGTCATCTTAAAATGCACCAGTGTGCGGCAAGTTCCCAACGAGTTCTTCGATGACACGTTGGAAGATAGCTGATGCGGGGGTATTCCAAATGGCACTCTGTCCACCTGATAGAGCCCTTTGTGTGTGTTGATCACTGTGAGGTCTCTTGATTCTTGCGCTAAGGGGATTTTGAAGTAGGCGTGAATTGGCAATCCAGCTTGGTGAATTTCTCCCCATGGGCGATCTTCACAAAGAGATCTTCAAACTTCAGTAGTGGGAATCTATCTGGCTTCAAGGCTGGGCTGAGTGTGACCTTGGAATCCCCGGATATGCACCCTTGTCCGTTTGTCTTCATCACTGGAACGACTGGAGTCGCCCACTCACTCCTCATCACAGGAGTGATTATGTGCTCTTTCTCAAGACGATTCAGCTCCTCTTCGATCTTTTGACGGAGGGCGTATGGAACTGACCTTGGTCTGAGAAACTTTGGTTGAGCATCGTCATTCACGCAGAGTTTCACGGCGTAGTCCTTCAGTTCTCCCGGGCCTTCAAAGATGGAACTGTGTTTCTTCCTACCAGGTCACTTGAGAATTCTGAAGCCATGCCCGTCCCAGTATGGGAGGTCCCTTATTCTTCACCACTTGGATTTCATGACGCTTGACTTGCCCGTTCTACGCATCTCCACTTGAACCATTGCCTCTGGAACGATGGACTTGCCGATGTACGGCTTCAGCGTGATTCCGAAGGTTTCAATTGGATGTCTGGAAGAATTTTTTGAAACGTCTCCACGTTGATCACAGTAACGGGTGAGCCTGTGTCAATCTCCATCTGAAGAGGTTTGTTGCAAATCGCCACAGTTACTCTGATGGGTTTCGGGTAGCTTGAGCCGACAAAATAAAACAGAGTTTCGTCTCCCCAGTTCTGTGTAGTGACATGGTTGGTGAAGTTTGGCTTGTCCTATCTTCTTGAGTCTTGTGGATCTCGTTCCCTGTCACGAAAGATCATTTGCAAGTGTCCTGTTCTTCCGCATGTTTCACAAGTCTTGTTCCTTGCAAAGCCTAATAGTGCACTAAAGTTACCACTCGTGGGGCAGGTACATGGCTAGCGGCTGCGGTAAGACGCCTACGCAATTTTTCCGTCTCTTATCTAGCACCAGCCTTGTACCGACTTTACGAGTAGTAACTTTAGTGCATTACTACGCTTCTCACGCGCTGAAAGTCTTTCTGAAAATGACTGATTTGGTGGTTTTCGATAACGCTCAGCAAGTTTCTAATTGGAACCATATGTCTATTTTCACTAATTAAAAACTTAATTAACGAATTTTAATTAATTAGACGACTTATCGCAAAGATAAGCCACCCCCATATTGTCCCTCTGGGCGTATAACTCACTCGCACAAACCACATGTGTAGTTTTTATAGCTTTTGTAGACAAATCTGTAAAGAATAAAAAAAAACATCCTGTATCAAAATATAAAGGGATACGATTGAACGAACTAATATAAATACTACCTTAATGAGACAAATAAAAACATAAAGGCAATGTGGAAAGGTTGAGGGAAGAAATAGGTTGAAGTAGGGTGGTGATTTGGGTCACTTGGTAACAGTTAAGGCGCATTCCCACCGGCGATGTAAGCAGTCGCGCGATGAGACTAGATCGCATCGCAAAAAAAAATTATATGGTCACACCGGCGTGCGCGATGAGCGAGTCCAACGCCTTCGTTGGCGAGTCGTTTCTTCAGAACTCTCGCTCCGAACGCCGTTGATTGGTTCAGCCGCTCCGCGACTAGATCGCATCGCAAAAAAGTCGGGTCGAGTAGCGACTGCTCAAATCGCGTCGCTTTTTGCCCGTGATGGTCGCTTTTGCGATGAAAGTTATCGCGCGACTAGATCGCATCGTCGGTGGGAACGCTCCTTTAAACATGAAAAACAGCCTCAGATAAACAGGGACGAAGAACGGGTAAAGAATACGACAGGACAACGGCTGTTGTCCTGTCGTATTCTTTACCCGCTCTTCGTCCCTGTTTATCTGAGGCTGTTTTTCATCATGTTTATTTGAAGAAATAGGTCATCATTACAATTGATATTGATTCTTGAGAAAAAAGAGAAAGCCGTTTACAACTCCCTGTAACGCCGAATTAGAGCGCAGCTCTTGAGGAGTACTGGGTGGGTTGGTCAAGTGACCTCGGGAGGGGGGGGGGGGGTCACGTGACCTGGGGGTCACGTGACGGTGCCGATGACGTCATCAGTGACGATGCCGATGCCGATGCCAATGACATCAGTGACGTCACTGATGACGTCATCAGTGACGCCACACGTCCCATAATGCACCGCGCGGTTACGCCGACGCCGACGCCGCTCAAGCCGGAAACGGGCGCCTAAGAGCTGCGCTCTAAAATAAAAAAAAGAATGTAGAATAGCATAAACCGAGGGTACCGTGGGGTTGTTCGGGACGGAAGCCGGAAAAGGACTTCGTTTTGAACTGGTCTAATGAATATAAGAGGGAACAAGGCGGGGCCCTGAAAAGGGATTTGTCTTGAATTATTAATTTTTTTATTTGAATGATAATGCCGGCCTACTTTTGTGGGCCAAGGCATGTGAGTACATATGTGACAGATATAATATAGCTCTAGTTATACATGGCTTCAAAAACATAGCTGAGAAAAAGTAAAAGGCATATTGTACAAACGCTTCCCAATAAACAGAGGTAACACTTGGCAAATGAATAGTCAAATGGATTTAAAACTCCATCTAAGGCGCTGACAAACGAGTCGAGGGTGGCGCTGCCTGTAATGTTGTGAGGCAGGCTATTCCAGTCTCGGACAGTTCTCGGAAAGAAAGAGTAGTTAAAAATGTCTTTTCTACATTGAAACTCTCGAAGAAGATTTTTATGCTTCTGCCGTGTGACTCGACTGAGATTGTACACCAGATAGTCTTCAAACTTCATTCCAATCTTATCGTGTATTAATTTATACAAAAAATTGAGACGTTTCACTTTTCTGCGGGTCGATAACTGGGTTAATCCGGATAACGCATAAAGGGATGACACAGACGTATGCATGCCGTATGCATTATATATAAATCGCAGTGCCTTTTTTTGCACTCCCTCAAGTTTGTCAATCAATGACTGTGAATACGGGTCCCATAAAATGTCCGCGTATTCCAATAATAGACGTATCAAAGTAGTGTACGCAACAAGCTTAGTTTCCGGGGTACAATGTCGCATTGTCCTTTGCACGAGCCGTGGTCATCTTTGAACGAGCCGTGGCGCGCACCATGAAGTTCGAGAGTGGGCCAATGCGACCACGGCTGCGCCATCGACGGCGTCTGGAGAGGACGTGACCTACCACGTGACAGAGCGTGAAAGGGAAACATGGCGGACGTCCGCATCGAGTCAACCAACGTTACAGTGTACTAGAATACTTGGGTAGTGTTGGGACCGGAGGGGCTCGCCTGAAGCGCGTGGTATTGATCGCGACAGGTGTCGACACCGGCGCATTATCCAGAAGGTGTGCGCATGCGCGCCTGCACGCGCGAAAATATGAATCTTTGGTGCAGCTTTGGTGGAGTGCACATAGGATTTCTGATACAACTACGACCTGCCAGCGGTCGTACCGCTGCATCAATTACGCTGCGGCACGATCGTTAGCAACATGATGCTTCAATGTATTGGACGGTACAAGCTACATTACCCATTCCTTTAGATAAAAACAATTGCGACTTTAAAGAAGCGGATTGCAAGTTGTTTCAGCGTAGAATTAGCTGAGACTTTCGGTTTGTCGGATGGTGAGCATTTTAAATGAAATGCCCATTTCCTTGGTCGCGAAGGCCGAACATTAGATATTTGAAAGGGATATCTAAAACTCGGAAGCGCTTTCTTTTTTTCCTATCTTATTTTATAATGAAACGAAACGGCACATACTAAAGTCCGAGATTGTTTTAGTATGTTTTTAATACCCCAGGTTAGCTTCTCTGTCTTCTTTTTCTTGACCTTAATCAGCTCGCTTCACTTGTCACTCATTCTTGTGTTCATTTATGCGACGAACCACCCAGCGACGGTCGCAAAGGGGTGAGAATGTTTTATTTCTTCATGGCTGCCACGACCATCCGAGGACCACCCGACGTTCACTTGTAAGAAATGGCTTATAAGCCGTGACAATTTTTATCACGCGTTTTAACATTGAACTTAAGTACAAAACTGAGACAACGTGGACTGAACAAGTAATGCTTTATAAGATTCAAAGAAAACAAGCAACTATTTCACATCATTTTGAGCAGAAAACATGAGTACACGTAGATCAGGCAAGGCAAAAGTTGTAATAGTTTACAGCACAGCACTGAAATAATGGTTACAATGTGCAGCGCATACATGGTTACAATATGCAGCGCAATATCCTCTTGAGGGTAAACCATCTGAAACCCACACGCTCATAACAATACATTTAACCGACAGCTGCTTTCTGACAACCAGGTAAGTGTCGCCTGAGCTGGGTATTAGAAGTGAAAGACCCATGGTTCCACAGGGGTCGTATCTAGTTCACGCAGACATACAGGGTGTTTTTGTTTTATTCTTTACAAATATTTACAGATCTTACAAAAAAAGAGGTGGCAGATACGTGGATGCCGTCTTTCGTTATATCTGTAGGGCTCGGTGGACAATAAATGGGTGAATAACCGTTGCAATGTTTAATAATTAACCAAAAATTTGCGAAAAGGCAACGAGGTTCGCGAAATTCATCTTTAAAAGTTTGCATTTCTACGCATAATTCAGAAACCGCGTGATGATAATGATACGCAAAATAGTGACGTAGCCGTCTTGAGGTGTGCTTGGTATACCACGTAGTCGTTTTGAGGTATATTTGGCATACCACATCAGGTAAGTTACCAAAATAAAAGAACACCTCCCTTTCGATGCTGATCTTGTTAGACTTCGGCTCCAGGGCAGTCTCCAAATAAGCAACACCGTCGAAGTTGCTGAACTTGTGAACAGCCCAGTAGGGAGATAGCACATTCAGGGAGCCTTGTGCCGATGCCTTGTGGATCGATGCCTTGTGGGATCGCGACAGGAGCTTCTCTGTTCACAGCTGGTGACAACGGGTCATTTGGACACCGTAACTTAACCAGCACGCTCCATTTCCACGAGAGCCCCGAACGCTTTGCAACGATGAGCTCTGGTGGATTTGCCTTCCGCTTTTTTTTCCTTTCATATTGCGGGAGGGTCTCCATTCAGGTTTTGGGGTACACTTGGCAGCAGAGTCGGTACCGCGTCTGGCGTAAGCGCTGGGAGTCCACGAGGGATCCTCACTTCCTTTCCGCCGATGATGTGGACGTAGTCTCTAAGGATGAAGTGGGGTTCGAAGTGCAGCTCGCAGACAGCGCTTGTTTCTTCAAGACGCTTGTCCGATCGCTGCAGATTCTTCTCCCAAAGATCTCCATCGGCTCTGTCCTTTGGAACGCCGAAAAGGGACGCCGTTTTCACTCCTTTCACTCGGATGAGGCCCGTTTTTCAACCAGGTGCAGAGCAAGACTTCTGTCGCTGTTTTGCCGACGGCATTTCGGCACCCTTACGCGTTCACCATCCTCAAAATCAGAACACAAGATTCAAAGCATATTACGATCGAACACACGGAACTATCAAATCGTGGTCCCGACACGCGCACCGCTCGAAGTGAAAAACACACGAAACTATACTCTGTTTCACCTTGTGTCGTACCGCAGGAAAGGCTACAAGCGCGAGCTCCTTGCTCTAGGGAACATCTTGGTGGCACAAGCTCTCGTGCACCAAGGGCAGCTGCCAACGCTTTGAGCTCGCGCTTGTAGCCTTCGCTGCGGTACAACATAAGGTGAAACGGAGTGTATAAAATCGTGGTACCGCTCAAAGTAAAAAAAGAAAAAAGGCGGGCTGCGCGATTTTTTCCGGATAACTCGACTACAGCGCCGCCACGAACTGTCAATACACGCACCCTCACGAGCTCACGTTGCCGAGCCGCTCCGGTCCCAACACTACCCAAGTATTCTAGTACACTGTACCAACGTGCCATCAACCTCCACCGATGACGTCATCCGCGCACGAGCCGTGGCGCTCGCGCCGTGAGTCACCTGCGCGATCTCCGACGCGGCGTTCCTCAGCCCGGTCAGGGAACGCACGCGCTCCGCGCTCGTCTGCCCAAAGAGGCTGTGCAACCTGCGGTCGCAGCGGATACGTCGCTTTCGACCATAGCAATCACCAGCGCAGCTCTGGATGGTCGGAATTTTGTCGTTCGGTGCGTTTCAAATCCCCGCGGCGGCAACCAAATCCACGGTGCAACGGCTACGGCAGAACCTGTGCCAACTGCGGTTACGATCAGGAACGCTGCAAGGCCTATGGCGTCTGCCCAGCCAGAGGTCGGCACTGCGCCAACTGTGGCCGTCGAGGGCATTTTGCACGCGTTTGTAGAGGTGTTAAACGATCTCTCGAACGCCGCCCGAAGGATGAGGTTGAGGAGATTGTCTCCTTTGTCGCTGCAGAAGACGAGTCATCCCCGACACCTCCGCAAACTAACCTCTTGGCAAAGCGATCTAGGTCTAAGGTGGAGGTCGATTCTGTTGCCCGTGGGCAAGACGAGCAAGCGTACCATCACGCCATCACGCTCGTGAACTCTTTTTCGAAGTGGCTGCGTGAGCGAGTGCGACAGATGCGACAACACAAAAAGGAGCCAGCCGACCAGCGTCGAGCAGCAAAGGCACCCAGACTTCGGGTTGGAGACTGGGTTATAGTGAAGAAGCCCAGAAAGGTAACCGAGGGAGAGTTGACCCTTGGTCAACCTTTACGTATTGTGAAGCGTGTTGGTCGGTGCAAATTCCGGTTGGAGAATGGTCGAGTGTGGAATGCCTGGAAACTCGAAGGTGCTCCCGAGGTCAACCTCGAAAGTCATCAACAGAGGATACCGGCTGCATTTCAAAGTGACCAGCCAGTGAGCCACGCTGCTACTCAAGGTGACACGCTCCACAGGCATCATAATTGGCAGTCACAAGAGTCAAGTTCGGACATGCAGCAGCTGCCTCGATCGCGGACGACTGAGTCCATACACGCCTCGGACACACCACCAGAAAGGGGGACTTCAACTGCTCAGTTCCGTGTGCAAGTGTTTCCAAGGCGCACTGCGCGCCACCGTCCACCACCTGTGCGGTACAGGGACAATATTGCATGAAGAACTGCTTGGATTATTTCCTTTTTGTTTTTCTGACTCGTGGTTAACTATGTGCGTGTTTTTCTTTAACGCGTACTAAACATGAATTTTTTTTTCTGTTCTAAACGGGCGCATCGATTTGGCTTCCTTTTCGACGTTCCCTCTGGTCTCACTCTTTCTCTCTTTCTTTGTCTCTTGTTTCTATCCTAAAAAAAAATAAAAATAAATAAGGGAGGGGAAAATGTTATGTTCAGTCAGTTACGTTTCAATCTCACTTTCTTCGCTCCTTCGTTTGTTCCGTCTTTGCTGGCCATCTGTGGCAGCGTCCGCCGAACACCTGCGACGCTGCCGAACGGCACGCGCCAAGAGCGCGTCCTCTGTTTGTTTGTCCGTTTGGTTTCTTCTCTCTTCTCTCTTTTTCTTCTTTGACAATGGACCTTTTGCGAGAAGCGTTCTGCGCACGCGCGAGCACTCGATGCCAAGCGGCGGAAGTCGGCACTAGAAATCGAGGAAATTCGAAAGGAGGCTGTGCATCAGCGAGTAGAACACGTAATTGCAACATATATATAATTGTGTTACACAAAAAAAAAAAAGAAAGTGGACGGAAAGAAAAACATGACGTTTGGGTGGACGCCACAGATCCCCCTCTTTAGAGTCGCGTTGGGCACACGCCGCTGCTCGGAGAGCGAAGAAACTGGTAGCGTAGCTCCCATTATCGATTGGTAGCGCAGGTAGGTCACTTCCTCGATTTTTAGTTCGTGCAGCCACCGCCTGGTGCCGTCGGTATGTGAAAAAGGTCTATTAAGACAGTTTTGCAATGTAACTCCGACTCGGCTGGTCGCTTTCTAGGCCGACTCCACAGTAGGCTACTGTCCAAACATAATTGATCGAAAGTGCATGACACTTTGGCAAACAAAACACAGTCGTCTGCGAGAAGACGGCACTGAATCCGGGCTTATCTACACGCAGATCATTCATAAACACTAAAAAAAAACGAAGGACCGAGCACCGAGCCCTGCCCTTAGCGAAAACTAAGACGTTTGAAATATACCACATTCTAATTTGAGTATATTTGAAGTACAGCTCATAATTGTAAGTACACAAAAAATATACCGAAAATACACACTTCTTTTTTTTTTACTTAGTTCTAAAATATATTTCTGAAAATAGTTTTAAAATGCCTTTATTTAAACTACATTTGAAGTCCTCTTCATGCGTTCTGGAATATGTAAATACTAAATTAGTAGGCACAAAATACCTTTCAATTAGATTTCTTAAAATATTAGTTTATTTCATGCAAAATATACTACAGCCCTAAAAAAAGGCAGCGATCAAAAATATGTGCAGAACGCTCTTAAAATACCTAGAAATCGTAAATACTGTTCTGTTATACCCTAAGTACGTTTTGACTGCAATAATTTGGTAGTTTGACTTAAACTACCAAAGTATGAAAAGCTTGCCTATCAGAAACTCACTTCAAGCTGATGTGGAGTACATTGAACTGCCTAAATACAACATTTGATTGGTTTGTCAATTGAGTTGTGCAGCATCGCACTGATGAATCAGAGAAGTTTATGTTATTGTTTTGTTTTTTGACTATCAAGAACACACCTGATGAGTTTCTTGCACACCAATCACAAACGGGGTTCGGGAACTACAACCACAACACTTGCTGATGCTGGAAAGCTTCAGCAAGAGCAGTGAGCAGATATGTTTGGCGTGGAATTGTGTTAGCGCAATGTTAGTTCACTGAATGTGTATACTCGCCATTGTATGTGATGTGAGTAGTGACTTTAGTATAGTGACGTTAATGACCGTATTAAATAGTCAACTAGTAAAGAAAAGCAAAATTACTATTTTAAAGTGAAGAAACTAGCTTGACTCGCTTCATCCTGAGTGGTGCTATGCAGAGAAGCAATAACATTTCTTCTAGAAGCCGTATTTGTGGATATTGTTTTAGCGACTGCGCCAAATTATTATTAGTTGTACCAATGCTTTTTAGTAAGAGATATCTTCCCCGAACTTCAAAACACTGTTTCCCATTTGACAGACTCCCTAGGAGAAGATAGAATACTTAGAACCTTAATAAGTGCAGAGCTGGTCACCGGCCAAATGATTTCCTTGAATATGTAGGCTATATAAGGCTCTAGAGCAGTCAACGGTACTGTGATTCAGGTGTCCAGTGCGTCATGGTGTTTGTGTTTGTGTTCGTTTCTGATGTGTAGTTGTGGATGTATTTAGTAGAGTCTTCAAATACTACACAAAATGCATTTACTAACAAAAAACAAACATTTGTGTAGCCGCTTTTTAGGACACAAATGACATCTTTTCGATGTTCCCTCTGGTCTCACTCTTTCTCTCTTTCTTTGTCTCTTGTTTCTATCCTCAAAAAAATAAATAAATAAGGGAGGGGAAAATGTTATGTTCAGTCAGTTCAGTTTCAATCTCACTTTCTTCGCTCCTTCGTTTGTTCCGTCTTTGCTGGCCATCTGTGGCAGCGTCCGCCGAACACCTGCGACGCTGCCGAACGGCACGCGCCAAGAGCGCGTCCTCTGTTTGTTTGTTCGTTTGGTTTCTTCTCTTTTCTCTCTTTTTCTTCTTTGACAATGGACCTTTTCCGAGAAGCGTTCTGCGCACGCGCGAGCACTCGATGCCAAGCGGCGGAAGTCGGCACTAGAAATCGAGGAAATTCGAAAGGAGGCTGTGCATCAGCGAGTAGAACACGTAATTGCAACATATATATGGGGGAAGGAATTATATTTTTGGTATATCTAAAATATTTTCTGATCAATATTTATGATATATTTTGAATACATTACGTGCGTATTTCGAATGCGGACAAAATAATACAGAATGAATACAAAATGAATATTCATATTCAATATATTTCAAATTCGTTTCAAGTACGGCCTCTTTTTGCTAAGGGTGGGTTACTCCTGACATGACTGGCGAATCCAGGGACTCCGCTTTCCCAACAGTCACGTACTGTCGAAGGTTCGTAAGATAGGAGTCAACCCAACGTAAAAGGTAATCGTTGTCGAGTATCTGCTTAAGTTTGAACAGTAGTTTCCGATGCGACACCCTGTCGAAAGCTTTCGCGAAATCTAAGAAGATAGAATCCACTTGGCCATCGTTATCCACTGTAGCAGCAAATTCATGAATGTGTGGAGAAGTTGAGTAACGGTCGAGTAACCACGTCGGAACCCATGTTGGTCTTTTACCGAAAATTCTGCGGATTCTGAAAAAAGTTACAATGTGTTTAAAGAGAAAATGTTCAAAAACTTTGCTACGTGTGCTCAGCAGCGAGACAGGTCTGTAATTCGAAACGCACTTTTTATCTCCACCTTTATAAATTGGCACAACTTCCGCTACTTTCCAGTCTTTTGGCACTTCGCCAGTTTTTAAGCTGCAAAAGTATATTTCATAGAGATACTTAGCCCTCCATTCCGCATACCTGTGTAGGAATGCATTAGGAATCCGGTCCGGGCCGCATGACTTTTTAACGTCTAGTCGGAGAAGGCTATCAAAAATACCACTTACTGACACTTACTAAGTCGCCAATTTTACGATGGTCATGAGTAAATGGTGGCATTATGGAATTATCCACCGTATAAACAGTAGAAAACAAACGATTCATCTCGCTTGCTATACTCGGTTCATCGGTGAGCGTGTTCCCGTTGTGGCCGAGTTCCTTGATAGCTAAATTTGTTTTAGTCAAATGTGCGTAAAATTTTCTGGGGTTTTCCCTGAGGAAGTTTGCCATTTTGACGTTGTAAAAATAATACCTAGATGTGCGCACGAGTACCCGTAGTTGTTGGCGAAGGGAAGGAAGCGTACTTTTTAAAAATGGTTGGTACCTTTCAATACGGTGTATTTTACGTTTCGGGTGTAAAATATCTCGTGTAATCCAAGGACTCTGCATCTTATTTCTTGAACGCTCCGGAACAAATCGGTCAATGCACGATAAGACAACATTCTTAAAAAAAGCCATAGCTTATCAACACATACAAAATTCTGATTGCTTATCTCAGAAAATTCTTCAAATGCCTCTTCCAACATATCGAGGATGCCAACATCATCCGCCTTAGTGAAATCCCGGAACCGTTTCAGCTCTTTATTACTGCTCGTATTTTGCCGGAAAGTTAAATCACAAACAACTATTGCATGGTCAGATATGCCCTCAACATTTGATATATTAATATTTCTGGCAATGGCCTTTGATAAGAACACAAGGTCTAGCAATGAATTACGCACACTAGACACGCGCGTAGGGCATCTCACTACCTGGCTTAAGTTATTGCTAAAAGCAATATCTACAAGTAGGCTTGAGTGTGCACAGCTTCCTATAGGAATCATGTTGTCCCAGTCAATATCTGGCAATTTGAAATTTCCAGCCAGTATAACATGTGAAAAATTAATTAGGTTGATTGACAAAACTGCAGATAATTTTGTGAGCACTTCTATACCAGCTTGCGGGCACATGTACAGTGCCCCTATAAGCATTGAGTGACAACCCCAACGGACGGACACCCAGACCATTTCACAATCAGAGTTCTGTTCGATAACTGAACACTCAAAATTGTCGTTGACAAGGAGTGCGACCCCTCCTCCCCTAGAGCCACGATCTCGCCGAAACACATTAAACCCATCTATGAAAACTTCACTATTCGGTATTTCTTTGTTCAACCAAGTTTCAGTAATTATTATTATATCGGGGTCGTACGTCAGGAGCACACTTTCAAGCTCTTTCGGTTTGTTGACGACGCTTCTCGCATTAATATTCATAAGTCTAAAGGGCGACTCTGGTCAGGGCTTTGGCTAATTGCGGTGTTCCCAGCCCTTCCGTTGTCATCGAGCCTGAGTCGTCCCAAAAAGGGCCGGAAAAGGCAACCGTCCGGCCACAAATCAGGACACACTAGCTTATCAAAGTCTTCCTCGTTTACCGAGACGTGGAAAGAAGCGTAGGTGTTAAACCTAGAAGCCAGCTTCGTGCAAGTAAAGCGCTGACTGCCTAGCGCACAGGACACCGTTTCCGAATGTTCGTCGCATGTTGTGTCAGGATGTAATCGTGAAATGAAGAGAGCCTTCTCTTCATTTCAGAAGTGCATTGCAGGGAACTCAGGGGAAAGTATACCTGTTGAAACAAAGTGACACTATCACTGAGCGAACCATAAACCCCTATGGCCAGGCACGTAGACAGGGGAGGGGGGCATGGGGCCCGCCCCCCCCCCCCCCCGAAATCTTTTATTTTGCTGGGGCCTCCTTTCTCCCCTCCCCCTAATACAGTATTTTGTCATGAGCGGGCCACACCGCGAATCAAAATCCTGGCTACGTGACTGCCTATGGCTACATAACTTAATGGGAGGAAAATATTCAAATCCATTATCAGGACATTTTACCTTTAGAATACGAAAAAATAAACAGTTTGGAACAGTAAATTAGATTTAACTTTAAGTAACAAAATAAACAAACATTTATACATTAATAAACCCAATAAGACATATTTGTGTTCTTTTATATTTCAGATTAAAAAAAATAACACAAGCATAAGAAACCAGTGAAGAAACCTCGTCGTCGTTTCTACCTAAACACAAGAGAAAGAGGCACAAAACTAAATGAAAAATATTTTAAACTACGACATTATTACCCTGATTATAATCAATAAAATTCTGCTGACAAAACAGAAACCCGTATCCGATTTAGTAGTTTCACTGCCTCCCTATTCTACAGCGAAGCTGTTATTTTCTAAGGTCTGGGAAAAAATGCGTCCGCGGATTTTGACAGAAAACTCCCCTTTGGTCGTGGCAAGTATGAATAAATAAAAATAAAAAGAGAGGGGCAATCAGCGTGAGTCACCCTTCCTTGGCATTATTAGATAGTGAGGTCCTGATCCCTTGTTATCAGCTCGAGGCATCGTCCTAAAGGTCGTCTCGAAAATTCTCCTTGAAGTCATTCGAGAGGTCGTCCTAGGCGTCGTCCTCTAGCCGTCGTCCTCGAGGTAGTCCTAGAAGTCGTCCTCGAGGTCGTCCGAGATGTAAAAATAACAGCTTGGCTGGTCCTCCATCCTCACATGAAGGGGAAGGCCTCTAAATTGTTTTGTTTTGTTGATTGGCTTGAAAATAAAATTTCCCTTTTGGTCATTAGACCTTACTTGTTTATTTTTAATTGGTTGAAACCTGTTATACCGTTTGATGGCGTAGGTAGAGGGACAAGTTTTATTTTTATTCATTTGAGCTCTCACGTACAAAAATGAAAATTTTCCACACTGCGCGTTGGCGGAGCCCAAATTTGTGGTCTTGGATTGGCGCATGGAAACGAGGCGCTTCCAAATAAGGGGTGTGTAGAGGTACACCCCTTGCCCATAGATTTATCTGAGGTCTGAACAAAATGAACTGAATGTGTGAAGGATAAGATTTTTAAACTTTAGAAGCTGTATTAATGGATCTTAGACGTGGCTGTCTTTTGCGAACATGCCCGATGAATGAAAGATTTTGGAGGAATTAAGGCCACGGTCCCACTGAATGTGGCAGTTTAGGTACTTTTTGGCAGGTCATTACTCATCTTCTTTTGAACACTGTTTTGTGGGATTGATGTCGTTCGAAAGACAAAGTAATCCTCTTTCATTTGATATTATGTATGTATTGGTTTATACTGCTCATGCGCATTTGTAGCGTTGTGAATATGATGGCGCGGACCCTCACTTGCTCCGCTGGTTCATGTTTCATGAAGAATCTATTAAAGGTAACACGATTCAATAGAGCAGATTTGTTAAGATGATGTTGGAGCAGAATGTAACGATATACGTTTTTGGTATTGGCACTACTTTGTTTTGTTCATCTCTCCAAATATTGCCCTAAAATTGTAATTTTTCGGCACAAATATGTTTTATTGACATGCGCTAGGGCAATGAATTTGGCTACAGTTGTAGTGCTTATAATTGGTAATATGCAGAAAAAAAATGATGTTGTGTAAATTTGTTTTGTTTAGATATTCTATATCAAACGTAGCACTTTTTTGTGCTTCGAGTCACGGTGCTTCAAATGCCGCTGAAGAAATAATTAAACTATGATAAAATCTTTTATACACTTAAAACTACAATGGTTGCCCAAGAAGTGGACGATGGCTTTCTTTCATTTTCTAAGTCATAACGCTCCAGGAGCCCTTCAAACCTATTTGTTTTTGACGCATATCTTTTATGGACATCAAACAGATTTATTGGCATCTAATAACATTTATTGCATGGAAGAGATATACATTGCGATGTATTCAATTTTCACAATGATCTTGCTTTGGTTTCTTGATAGGTGTAGAGCTTGGTTAATTTTAGAAACAATTAAAACTGTTTGGGTGTTTTGTTGGGCTACCTGCCGGATGGCAGACAAAACTGATGATTTCTAATGTTCAAGAAATTTTCGAGGGCGGCGTTGGCGTTTGTATCATCATCAATGTCTATGTCTTTTTACCTTCACATTTAGAAAATATGTTGGAAGATTTACTATCGAAAAATAATGGTTTAAGTACTGGGTCAGGTTAATAAATCTAAGATAAATAATTACACAAGCGTAGTGTGATATAATGTGTTCATTATTCGATGTGATTGAAATCGATGAACAATAAAGACGAAAAGGAGAATAATACACCCGAGTTCACTTCGTGCCTAGAGCCACTAAAAGAGCTGCGCTTAGAGTATCGACACTCCGTTCCCCAACATTGTTGTGGGCGCCGCCATTTTGGCTCTTGGGCAGAGGAAACGCAACTGCCGATCGTCATGATTCAAAAGTGCGACTTCCTCAGCCTTAGATCCGGTGTCAGGAAGCTTATGCAATATTGCTTTGCTATGTCGCGGACTGTTTAAACATTTGTGGAGGACGGAAAAGCGTTTCCTCTTTTTTAGATAAAGCTTCAGATAACTGGCAACCATGATTTTAAGCTACAATATGCCCAAGTGTCGTTACTCTGAAGCTTAGCTTATTTAATGACACTATTTATGCCCTTGTTCAAGCAGCTTGTAATACCTGAAGGGGTCATGACGTAAGCCCCGTGGGTTCCACAAGCCACTACCTTTTGACGCCTGCCTCTTCCTCATTGTTCCCGCTAGTGCCACTAAATTAGCTACGCTTCGGAGTAGCGACACTTGGCCATATTGTGGCTTAAAATCATGGCTGCCAGTTATCTGAAGCGTTATCTGAAATCACAGGAGACGCTTTTTCGTCCTCCACAAATGTTTAAACAGTTCGCGACAAAGCAAAGCAATATTACATGAGCCTCCTAACACCGAATCTAATGCTGAGGAAGTCGCACTTTTGAATCATGACTATTGGCAGTTGCGTTTGCTCTGCACAAGCACCAAAATGGCGCCGCCCACAACAATGTAGGGGAACGAAGTGCCGATACTCTAAGCGCAGCTCATTTAGCGGCTCTAGTTCCCGCAAACGTCCTTTCCCCTGACTAAAACTGAAAGTAAATATGAGTAATGCACCATTATTATAGCTTATTTAGTTATAACCAACTACATATGATGAGAGAATGAGAAAAGGAAGCGGCCGAGAAACGCGGGTTTTATGAGTGACCGTTCTAACCGTCTCAGAAGACAGAACGCCAGCTTGCGCTGGTTTCAAAAAGATCCAAAGAAAAGATGCGGCACGCTGTGTTCTTTGCGATTGTGCGTCTAATTTATATACAGGTATATTTGAAGATCGACGATGTACGTCGATCGTCTCGAAGTAATGTAACGTAATAACATTATTTAAATAATAAACATAATGAAGGACTGAACGACTCAATGTTTCAATTCATGAATTGCAATATGGCGGTAGCCTATTGTACTGTTGATGAAGAGCAATTTGAGGTGACGAGGTGATGATTAAATGATGAGGCTCTATAAGGACGACGACATTAGTGGGTATCGAACCACAACGTACAGTGCCAGACGGGTTTCAAGTATCGTGTACCCAAAGACTTTTCTTCACCCGCAACAGAGTATGGTGGAATCAATGAGGATGCTGCTTTACAACTGTACGTGGAACACGAAAACTGCACTGTGCGAAAGCGCGGCTTATTCATTGATATGACGGACAGATTTCTAGCAGCCTCCCCTGATGGACTGCTTGGAACAAATGGCCTCGTTGAGGTAAAGTGTCCCCGTTCCAAAAGATTCTTATAGCCTACCGAAACCGCAAAACAGTATGAGGCGAAAAATAAAAAAAAAGGAGCCTGGCGTGAAGGGTTCAAATCACCATCATAGCTTCTGCTAGCAAATACAAGGGCAGTTACACAATATAAAAAGAGAATTTTGTGATTTCGTTATAGTTACACTCAATGGCATTGATATATCCAACGTATTCAGAGGGATGACACCTTCTGGTCAAACAACGTAGAGCCTTTTCTACTCAAGTTTTACATGAAAGGCCGGACTTCCGCTGAAATTCCTCACGTAGACGAGTTTTCCGATCGAACAAACTGCCATTACTCCCAATCTGGGAATCTCTCGATCTTCGTTCGTAGGCCATAGTGTCATGAGATCGAGGGGTGTGGCTCTTCGTCTGCCGAACATTGCTTCGCCGGACGAAGCAATGTTCGGCGGACACTAATGTGGTGCCTCGGTGCACTAATGTTCGGTGCACTAATGTGCACCGAACAGTAGTGCACGAGCAATGTTCGGTGCACTAATGTGTGCCTGATGCCGTTTTTATTTTTCTCAAAAACTTGTATATTTTATTTGAAAGAATATTCGGAGCGTTATCAGAGAAAAGTATTTTCGGTAGGCCAAAAGTAGCGAAAAGAGAGCGTAGAACGTCAATGACGCGTTTGGACGTCGTGGCATGCATCGTGTAAACTTCCAATCACTTACAGCACGCATCGACCATGACTCCGCAGATGCGGATACGTTTCGCCACCCACCGACTGAATAGTGGATTGTTTTCAGTTACTGTTCATGATGGCGCTAGACTCGAGTAAGACTTCGAGTCTTTCCGCAAAGTTAGCCCAGGTGCCAACACTTTTGTCGAAAGCGGTAAGTGCTCGAAACGTCGACAACGTCGGTAGCGACGTGCTGTGCTTGACACTTGACGCTTACCATTCGCTGAGAAGAAACTTGCTTGTTCGTCTGCCACGAGTCGTCCGATATCAGGTCATCTCCGCAACTCCATTTCCCGACAAAACAGGTCTTCATTGTCGGCATGTCCATAGTTAGCAATCATGTGAACTTATAAATTCCCGAACGCTCATCACTTGCCATCGCTAAACGCCACTCAATCATAGCGTCTTCATTGAAAATAAACGTCTTCCTATTTACACTGATGCTATTCATCATATTCCTCCTAAACTGTACTTACAAGATAATGTGTGTCGGTACTTCCGAAAAACTTGCAACGGCCGTTTGTTTTCTGGGTACTATAATGTAACAACCTTTACAACATCTTCCGGATCCCGTAAAACACAATATTTCGTGACGTCACTTTTCAGTCGTCATTATAATGGCGAGGAAAATACCGTAAATCGCGAAGCAGTTTACTAGACATCCGCTTCCACTGGTGTCTTGGAAGATTGAGTCTACTGAGCGTGCATTCCTGCAGGAAAGTGTTCATTAACAGAATATAGGAAGTATTCACTGGCGGCCATAGCTGTGTGCACGACTGCTGAGCGCGTGCTGATGGCGAGCTTCCGCAGTTCTTTTGTAACGTGCATTTCGCACCCTCAAGATTGCCGGTCTTAGCAGCCTATTAATGTGGGCTCGTTCAGAGCATGCGCTCTAGACATCACCCACAAATATGGCGCCCAGTGAATACTCCTTATTGACACGTCAATCAACAATTGATTCCTTCTTGGTAAGATTTATTGCGAAAGCCCGTGGCAACCACCGAACCGCATGTCCCTATAGGGGGTATTCACTGGCCGCCATATTTGAGGTCACTGTTTAGAGCGCATGCTCAGAACGAGCTCACATTAATAGGCTGCCAAGACCGGCAATCTTGATGGTGCGGGTGCACGTTGCAAAATAACTGTGGAAGCTCGCCATCAGCACGTGCTCAGCATTAGCGCACACAGATATGGCCGCCAGTGAATACACCCTATATCAGCCTAACATTCTCGCATACATGAGTTTGCTGGGCCACGCTATTGACCACATTCGGCGGGAGTTGATACCTTGAGGGCGCCACAGTGTTTTGTGCCCCAGTGGACTTCCGGTAGTGTATATGTTTATTCTTCAGAAACGCAAAGTGATCCGGTAAGACGAGTTTCCTTCAGAGAAGTTTCTGTAATATGTTTGTAAGAAGATTAGTGCATTGTAGAAAGTAGTACATATAACAAAAGGATGCGACACCAATGGAAAGAAGAGGAAAACCAGAAGCGCGTAGGGTCCGCCGATAGGGGGTGATAGCGAGCTTGTTTGCAAACAAACATTGGTGAATAGACCCTTCCCGAAAGTCAGTCTACCCACCCTGTGCAGAGCCAAACCCGACGCTCTAATGGCGGCACTACACAGCTTCTCCACACCAGAAAATGCGAACGTCTTCTAAAGCATAGAGAAGAAAGGGGAGGAGGTGTTGGTCCTTTTACGTCACCCTCGACTCACGAAATCGAGGGTGCTTGATTTAGCCGAACATGATCTCCTATCACCGCCATTAGAGCGGCAATATTGGAGCCAACGTTACTAGATTACCTCAGTTGTGGAACTCCCGCGGAAGGGGGTACCCCCCCTCACTCACCTCAATCCGCCCAGAGTCGTTCGAAGCGCCATCTATATTTTCGTTTCATAACTGTGCATTCTAAAGAGCACAGCTGAAGCGCCAAATGGCGATCACAACGCCGCCATTTCTCCCGCAGCGGTCACTCGAGGAACTGCACGTGACATCTATTTTTGGCTTCAATCGGGTTACAGGGGTCCCACCCCCGTCGCCCTTGCGGACGCGCCGCGAAATACCCCCACAGTTAATATGCGCCTAGGTCGGGACGCGCTACCTGAAATCCCCGCTGAGGCATGGTTGTATAAAAACAATATTAATTGTGCTGCAAAACCTTGAAAACTAAAAATTTTAGAAAACATCACCCGCCCCCATTTTGTACTAATCTCCAATAAAAGTTACTACAAAAAGAGTTTTTTTCGTTGGTTTTTACGTTTCTAGTGACGTTGAAACGAACGTATCCCGATTCAGTTACCAAAGCAGCCGTCCGGCGGCGCGTCGAGCGAATCTTGGCGAGTCGTGGTGAGTGAGGGGGGGTACTGTTCGTGCATGCAGCGTCTATGAACAGTTCCGTAACTGAGTTAATCTAATAACGTTGATTGGAGCTCATGGGACTGCCACAAGGTGACTCTGACTTTTGAAAAGGGTCTATTGAGCCAGCTGAGCACAGCTGGCAGCGGCGCGAGCAAGGCCACGATGGGAACGTGCGAACGTGATGGTGCTCGAGCCATCCCACCGTGAACCAATATTTCGGCCACTCACTAAAGCCCCTCGATATGTTTCCGTTTGTCTTGCAAGTAACGCCAAATGCGCGAGCGCACGTGGCCCGTGTCTCGAGCGGCCCTTGGAAGCAAATGGCGGCGCAGCACTGAAATGAGCGGCCCTTGGAAGCGAATGGCGGCGGAGCACCCACTCGTGGCACGTGTCTCGCGCATTTCCTCAACAATGGTTGGCGGTACTTGTAAAAAACACCTTTATCAGGGTGCTTTACCACTCACGGGTGCGTGTCGCCATCTATTGGTTGAACTAACGCCTTGTTCAAGATGGCTGCCGTGGGACCGCAATGTAGAGTTTTTGTCTATACGGCCCAACGAGGTACAGGGGCTTAGAGTGATAAACTGGCAGCTGAAAGTGACCGCCATCCGGCCTCCGCCACGTTGCACATTTTTCACCACTAGGCACGTGACCTTATAGTGTTACGACTAGAGTTTAACAAAGTGCCGCGCAAAAAATTGCTTATTGATCGTTAATAACAGTACCTACAAGATAAGTTATATTTCGTTTGTTTTAAGTCCAAACTGTGCTTTTACGACAAAAACTCGGGCAGCTTCGCAATGGCTCCGCAAGATGCCGTCAGCCGCGGTGCTGTATTTTGGGTTTTTATCGGAGGGACACTGATCTCTCGGGCTATGATAAACTATCGAAAAATAGTTTATCACGTTTTTTACAGTGATCGCAATACAAATCTCGGCTCAGTTTTGCGGAAAAGCCTAAGGATTTGGTACGGTCACGTGCCCAATGGTCACAATTTTACACCATGGCGGCAGACAGGGGGGGAAAGGGGTGGGGGGGGGGGGGGGGGTCATCTTTGCCTGATAAACGGGATACCAATTTATGGCTCTAAGCGCTTCTACCTCGTTTATACGGCTTTACATGGTTTACTTTTAAATGTATTCCTTGTATCACTTGTAGGCTATAGCACTGGAGCACTCTTCCGAAGGGTAAACTGTAAACGACTTAATTTTCGCGAGGACCTAATTTTTTGCGAATTTCGCGAAGCACCTACAACTCGCGAAAAATAGGTCCCGCGAACAATTCCAGTAAAATTTAAACACATCGTAATTTATATTGAGATACCACCGCGTCGCGAAAATTAGAACCCGCGAATTAGTCCAAAACTTCAACTTTGACCTAAATCCCGATATATTGAGCACGCGAAAAAGAAGTCGTTTACAGTAGTTTTCATTGAAATAAGCACCCCACAAAGTCGGAGACCTGCAGAATTCGAAGCTGCTTTGTTTTGAACAGGAATAGGAACATGTGGTTGCACTTAATAAGTAAGAATAGTACGTTATACTCTTTTAGGAGTAGCGACAACCTACTCGCATTGCGAACCTCGTTTTGCGTTTGCAAAATGACGCCTTTCATTTCACTCTGGTGCTGTACGGCGTCATTCGATTCCTCAAGCCCTTAAGTCCCACAGTGGCCTCTTCAAAAAAACGTCGTCAGTTTCAAGAAACGCGATCGGAGCGTTTTATATAGAAGCGTTAGTCAATATGCGACCTTTGTCCAATTGATCTGCGATTAAATTCATCAGCGAATGACTCCTCATTGACTGCCGCTGCGACGTGCAAGTCCCGTACGGCTAGTGTTTCACAGCCGAAACTAAACTGGGGATAGGAGGACAACAGTTGTTAGGAATTCACATTTCAACCCGCCCTGTTAGTCCGCTTTGTTGCACGAACAATGACGTCTTGGGTTTCCCAAAACGCGCCTTAGAGCCGAAGGATTACCGGCTCAGCTGCGGTGCAGGCGGTGTCGAATTGGACCCAAGTTAAGGTAGAACTCACCAGCGAACTGAATAAACTAAAAGGGATCCCCATTGTACAGCGAGCAAGTCGACGACAATGCGTCCCTTCTCCATTCGATAGGTGGCGCTCAAAAAAGTAGAAGAATTAATTACATCTTTTAACAAGCTCAACTCCAATAGACCACATTTACTTCGGTGGGGTAATAGCGTCTCAGCCGTGTTTTTTTTAAAATTTATTTCTTATTAAATAGTATTCACACGGCGGACCAATCTTAGGATCCAGGTCCGCGGACCAGAGAAATGCGCGTATCATGTGACCTTGACGTCATTACGGATAAGCCCTCAGGTCCGCTGTCAGTCTGCGGACCTGGCGCCCCATGGTTGCCGTGGATCGAAGTGAGGACTGCTAGTCTGAGGTCGTAGCCTCAGTTGCTGCTTTCGCAGCACGTGGTATCAAACAGAATTAGCACCTGTCACAAGGACTGACCTTGCGCCCGTAGCTTTCGCTTCACTCCAAGCTACAAAAAGCCATCAAGCAGTGCGCGTGGCACTCGATTCGCCTTCAGTCACTGGCCAATCTGCCACTGAAGGAGACAAAGATAAAGGGATCCAGCGACGAAGGTGTGCAAAGGGTGGCGACCTTGAGCACGACCTACTGTAATCCTGACCTGCCGACAGAAGGGCCCCCTATACCCTCCGGGCAGTCAAGTTTGGTGTGACACGTTGCGCCATCTAGCTCAAAATATTTGCAACACTGAGAAGGCCCTTTCGCCAGCCTGCTTGCTCGTGGGGCTGCTCACGCATCAATTTGAAGGTGTTGATTCATGCGTTTTTGGTCTTTTATTCTTAACATTGCTATCGGATGTCGCAGAAGAGCAAACGCCGAAGTTGCGTACCGGACCGTCGCAACCCTGGAAGCTTAGCAGACGTGAAGCTCCGCAGGTTTCCGTCGAAACCGTGGAAAATACAACGCCGTCGGAGATCAATGAATGCATAAAGCGTGTAAAATAAGCATTCCGTTCACATTGCCAGACTGGAGAATCATTTCTAATTGTGCTATTTGACTCGATATTTAGAAGTAAGGCACTCGAAGCCCGGCGTTGTCTTTGGATTCGATGCGATGACTCCAGAATCAGATTAGTCCTTTGACACTCTCATTGCTCTCTGCTCCGCGGACACATCTTGATCGAACGAAGTTTTGGGGACGTTTGATCGTAGTTACCGAAAACCGAAGTGAGAGTTTTCTCCGCTTCGTCGATTGCAGAACGATCTGTCGTGCGTGCCTTTAGCATGATCCCGCAGCTGCCCAAGATGGTTGCTCTATTTCGACCCGTGTCTTTGCGGTCCTAACCTCATCCCTGCTGCGAGAAAAGTCTACCCAAGAAATAATAAACAAAAAAAAAAGCGCTTACCCCACAAGAAAAGGTTATCCATGCGGCGTTTATTTCTGTTCTATGTAAAAGTGAACAGCATATTCAATCGACGAGAACGAGCATCAGCTTGCGCCGAGCAACTGCGCACGACACCGTCCAAACTACAGCCAACTTGCACGAAAAACACATTCCTCGGACACCACAATCGTCTTCAACACGGCGACGAGGGAACTGGAAACAAGCTGATCACCAAAACGGGGTCAGCTATTCATGCAGGAAGAGTTCACTTGAAAAAAATAAATAAATAAATAATAAAGGTGGGTAAGGATGAGAGGGAGGGGGCGGGGGGGGGGGGCGTTTTTAGTTCCGCTTTTGCAGTGCGCTTTTGTAGAGGAGGGAAGCTCGACGAAGTCTTCGCTTTTGTTATCAGGAAACGCGCGCAAACAACGAAAAAAAAAAAACTTTCCTTGTTTATGTATGACGTTCAATTTTGTTCTTCTAGCTCCCGTTTCGGGTTGTCTCTACCTATCGAGAAAGAAACCTACTAAAACTCCCTAGAGCGCGAAACACACGTACGACGAAACCGTCCGATCCGACGTCCGATCAGGCAATACGACGGTCGGAGGCGAGGGTTTTCAACGCTCTCCGGCGCTACGAAAACCCTCGCCCCCCAAGGTCATTCCGGCAGTCCGCACGTCGGAGCGGACGGTTTCGTCGTACATGTGTTTCGCACTTAATGCTAGAACGACACAACCATACACGGAGGCACATTTATATATTTAACGTTTGATAGATTCTTAAAACAGTCGGTAGTGTAACGCGCGAACAAAACGCTCAGAATTGGTAATAACGTAATTTCGCAAGGGTATGCCGGCGGCGCTGTCGATTTTAGCTGTCCCAGTATAGTCTCATTTGGCCACGATGGCGCTCTCTGGAACCCTGCCCTAGAGTTCCTGTATAGGCTCCCTACGGGAGCCAGAGTTGCGCATTTGTTTTCCCCGCGCCGCCACGCCGCTATTCGCCGAGATCCATCACGTGAGGAGCAAAGCATCCGGCGCCGTGCAAGAAAGCCACCTTTACGATCGCTCCGCCGACGTTGCTCGCGCCCCGGCGTATGTTCCCCTGCTTTCGCCTCCTTCTCCTCCTCTCTTGTTTTCCATGCGCGGCGGCGCGCGCGGCGCCGCTATTCGCCAAATGTAGTCACGTGAGGAGCAAAGCATCCAGGGCGTGCAGGAAAGCCGGCGCTACGGCCACCCGCCGAGGCTGAATGCGCAACTCTGCTACCGTAGGTAGCTATATACAGGAACTCTACCCTGCCCAGACCCTATGGGACCAGCCGTCGCCGGCGGAGTGCCTGGTTTCTCCGTTGAGGGTGCGCGTTTAAGGTTTTGCTGGGACCCACACGCAGCTCACAGCCTGCCTTCCCTGCGGCCTGAGCGAAGGCTAGAAGCGCGATCTCATAGCATTGGCAGCTGCCCTTGGTGCACGAGAGCTTGTGCCGCCAAGATGTGCCCTAGAGCAAGGAGCTCGCGCTTGTAGCCTTTCGTGCGGTACAACACAAGGTGAAACAGGGTATAGCTGATTACCGCTCTGCCTTCTCTTCCGCAGGGATCCACCTCGCCGCAGAGCGGCGCCAGCGGCGGGACCAATCCAGAGCCGTTTATACTGAGAGAGTTTGGCCTTCTTAAAGGGCCTCTGACACGCCAAAAAAAATATTTTTTTTTCATGCTAAACGTTGCAATGGCATATCAGGACATTACAAAAAAAATTGTTTCACTATAGAGTTGCGTAGTTTTTTTATAAAAAATAGAAATACGAGGCCCAATTCAAAGTTCTCGCCGTGCACTGTGACGTAACAGTGTACCGCAAGGTGTCGGGGCGGTCAGAAGGGAGGCATCGCCGGAAGTCACGTGAGTTGTATCCCTCCTCGTGCTTACCGCGAGCGCGTGTAATATTTTTTTTTAATATTTTTTTTTTATTCTCCGCACCTCCACGAGCGATCCAAGCAGACAAGGTTTCTTTTATTTGCTTTTCATCACTTAATGTTGCTGTAAAGGTAGGAGAAGCGGAGTCAGTGAATTGACGTGATCAACTACAATGCCTAGAAGGTGCTGTGTGAGGGACTGTCCCGGTATTTCAGCAACTGAAGAAGAGATCACACTGCATGCATTTCTGAGAGACATACATCGGCCGCATGAGCACCCAGTAAACAAGTTCTACTCATGCTCTAGACAAAATACGTACTTTGTGCTCGACGTTTACTTGTACTTGGTACACTCACCAGTTCGTATTCTTTAGACGGCAGGCATCTACAGCCTGGAGAGTATCCGATGATTCAACGACCTCGGTGTCTCAACCTTCAGCAATGCGATCGGGCGTGTCGTATGCTAGCAATCCTAATTTCTGCGAGCGTTCTAATTTTTTTTTTCAAAACTTGATAGCTTGTTTTGCGCCTAGTATAGCCCTGTATTATCGCACTGACGGCATGCACTCGTACACTGGCTTGTACTCGGAACGGTTTCATCATTGACCTCCATCACGTCGATCCACTGACTCTTCGTCCTCAAATTTTACAGCACGCAAACTAACCAACGGTGCAGGGATAAAAAGCTAGTGGAACTGAAACTTCGTTTTCTACGATCGCTCGTACGAAGAGCAGAATAATAAAAAGAAAAAAAGTCTTAGGCACGGTCGCGGAGAGCACGAGGAGTGAAACTCACGCGACTTCCGGTTAACCCACTTTAAGTGACGTAGCTCGATGCCTCCTTTCTGACCGCCCCGACACCTTGCGGTACACTGTTACGTCACAGTGCACGGCGGGAACTTTGAATTGGGCCTCGTATTTCTATTTTTTATAAAAAAAACTACGCAACTCTATAGTGAAACAATTTTTTTGTAATGTCCTGATATGCCATTGAAACGTTTAGCGTGAAAAAAAAAAATATTTTTTTTGGCGTGTCAGAGGCCCTTTAAGGAGATTTTGACAGCCTGACAACCACAGCAGCGTAGTCTGACAACCGGGGGATGACTACTTCCGTCCGCCATATTGTGGCTCTGACTCATAGGAACTCTACGCGATTTCTCAGGAATGAACAAGACAAAGAAGTAACGCCATATTGTGTTACCGCGAAATCCGCTTGTTCTAGCGGCCAACAAGCTCCGCCCATTGGCCAAACTCTCTCAGTATAAAGGGCTCTGAATCAATCGTTTTCGCTCGTAGCGGGATAATATCATTTTTCAATGTTGATCTAATCGCCTCTGTCTGGCAGATTAGGGGGCTAGGGGACGGTGCCAGGAGGTAGAACGAGATTGTACTACAACACCGAAGTGCTTTTATGTTTTCGGGCTCTGCAACTTGTGCTTGAGCTTGAACCGTAACGATCCACCGATGGTATGGTTTACTGCTGCGTACCCTTTTGTAAATCGGTCCGTCGCATATTCATATTGAAGCTGTCTAACCAGTACGCGCGTGTTCGACCCACGCCTCATCTGCAACTGGCGCGCGGCTATAACTATGACGGCAGCTGGCGCCCCTAGTGGCAAAATATTTCACACGCGCAGTGGCGAAATCGCGGTAGGAAAGCTATTCCGCGTACAGGTCAGAACCAGATAACGCAACCGCGACTTGCGCGCCTCAAATTGACGTGCGGATATCTTAGGAAGTAGAAAGACCTTTAAGTGGCGCCATGCACTCATAGCGTTACGAAACGCTGCGGATTCTGTGTGTACTAAACACCGCGCGCTGCCGCTCTTGTCTGTCGGCGGGCAGGATTACAGTAGGTCATGACCTTGAAGTATATGAGAAAAGTGTACTTGAATCAGTTCTTAGCTGTGTTTGAGACTTTGTCTTTCTGTAACTTTTTTTCTCTCTTCCACGATTGAGGTTTCTAAGTTTTCGCCAAAGTCTCGGGTAATTCACCAACATGACGAAGGGGCGTTCTTTCTATTTTTACTCATTGAAAAATTCCTACAACTGCGGTGTCTCCAATAGGATTATTACCGAAACAACAACATACAAGGCCAACTCTGACCTCAGCGAAGAAACGCAACGGCGCGTCTGCCTGTATGGGCCTTATATGGGGGTGAGTTCATTGAACGCTGATTGATTCACGTGAACCGCGAAGTTCTATTTGCCCGCTTATATCTGTCTAGTATTCGAAAAAGAAAAAAATACGTGTTTGTTTTGTCAAATTTTTAGGCTAGAGAAGGAAAAGGCAAAAAAAGTAAAATGGCTAAGTTGCTGAGGACGCGTACGGTATGCGGTTTTTCTGCGGCAGCCTGCAGAGCGTAAGGCGCAAGAAGCCTGTGCTTCCCAGGGCATGCACATAAATCTACTGAGAATGTGAGGATCCCTTTGACGTAGAAATCCAAGGGCAATTTGCTTACTCCTTGTTTTACGTTGACGAGCGTTTACGCTCTCTTTCACTTGATGGAACCGATTGGCTCATGGGCGAAACGTGCCTGTCGATGCCCTGCATATAGCCTTGCGCACCACCACTGGCGTTGAACGTGACCATGACGACGCTCTGCATATTTCGGCATTTGTTCACTCGGGTAGGGCATGTTTTACTGAAATGAGAAGTAGACGCCGAATGAAGCTTCTAGTGCTAGTAAATGCCAACACGTTTGGCACCGGAATCACGCTACATCAAGGCGACAAAGTTGGGAAGAACATGTACACTCATAAACGGTGCCCCGGGAAATACAAAGCCTTAAATATCCGCCCGAAACGCAAGTAGGAGCTGGTATGATGGAATAACTGACGGAAAGGGATTATGAGAATTAAAGGACCCATGAATCGATGTTCGGACTTCCGGCCAAATAAGATGGCGTTTGGGGATGCCCCTCAACTCATACAATGTTTCCCGGGTCACGTGCACATGACGCGCCGCGGGGTACGCGGCTTCCGGTCTTGTCCTTTCCTTAGCACTGTGGACGTTGCTAAAGCGAGAGCAGACCACTGATCTCTATTGTAGTAGGCTGGATCGCAGATCGGGAGCCCGACGGTGTCGCCACCGGCGGCCATTGCTTTACACCAGGCAATACACGCAAGTCAATGGGAGAAACGCACAAAAGTAAGAATATTGAAGCATGTACGCTGTGCTCGGAGGCGAGTATTTTATGGTGTGCTTCGATCCTTATTTCGGGTGTTTGGAGATCGAATCAGTATTTGTCAAACGTTCGAACGCCGATTAAAAAAATCAAACGTACCGGAGCACCTACGGCTGAGCTGGCAAGCTTGCTCTCGTAGTGGAGTAAACAAAGGAACTTGCCGTCAATGAGAGCGTCCTCGGGGAAGCCCAGAAGTTGATGAATGACGAAGAAGTTCCATCTCGGCAGCGGCTTTCCAGGAGTGAGCGAATTCCGCGTAGTACAGCCTTCGAGCTTGTCGTCTGCTAAACCCAACTCAACGAAACCGCCATCGACTCTGCGGTGACCCTGGGTAACTCTCGCCTCATTGAGCTGCACTACAGCGGAGTCACTCCCGACCACGAAATATTTATTTATAAGAACTGCGAGGGCTGTCATTTTTAATGTTTGTACGCAAGCTATTTGACGGGCTTATCGCAAAGCATCCAAAACGTTTCAGTGCCGACAACGACTTAGAAACGGGGGAAATGGCACTTTTTCTCGTTCTTCCCATAGAGCCCATAGAGTCCCATGCATTGGATGGTGTCAATCAATGGCCGCCGGTGGCGACACTCGGCCCCAGCTGCCGAGGCCGCGGTCCGCGATCCAGCCTACTACAATAGAGATCCGTGGAGCAGACTCTCCCCTCTCTCCCCATTAATAGGCTGCTAAGACCGGCCATTTTGACGGTGTGGAATACACGTTGCAAAAGGACCCTGGAAGCTAGCCATCAGCACGCGCTCAGCAGTCGCGCACACAGCGATGGCCGCCAGTGAATACTTCCTATTAAGGCTGAACTCCATGGAGCGAATTATGTGACGAATAACTGGCGAACGCCGCCCGACGGCATGCTCGTTTTGCGCGCGACGTAGCAGCCACTGTGTTGATTCCACGCGCAGAGCAAAAGCCGCCGGCCAAAATTCGTCGGTTATTCGCAGCATATTCGTCCCATGGAGTTCAGCCTTTAGCCCCGAGAGCGAACACAAGCGTCACTGTGGTCGGCCTTCCAAGATTGGCCGAACGCTGACTATGACGTCAGAAAAGGATTTATCATCGACGGAAATAAGAGGAATGAAAGAACTTTAATTTTGACGGTGTTGGCAGTGTTCCTTTGAGAGCGCAATGATTTTGTAGTGGCCACAGATGCGGAGCGTGACATGCGCTGAGCACTCAGCATAAAAGAAATAAAAGACGATGTTCTCGGGCGCGCAACACCCGCGCGCCTGGAGACAGATGCACGCCAGTAGAACGCACGAACCAGTCGCTTCTCCTGGTCTCGGCTCATTTCTTCGAAGCACACGCTTATTATTCCTTCCCTACAATTTCAAGCTTCCACCATGCTATTTACAAACACCATCGAACGTGTTGTTTGCAAGGTAATTACGTCACAAGGGGGAACCAAAGGAGGGCGCCACCAAAACATCTCGCCGCTAATACTCTGTTTCACCTTGTGTTGTACCGCAAGAAAGGCTACAAGCGCGAGCTCCTTGCTCTATGGCACACCTCGGCGGCACAAGTTCTCGTGCACCAAGGGCACCTGCCAACGCTATGAGCTCGCGCTTCTAGCCTTCGCTGCGGTACAACATAAGGGGAAACGGAGTATAGAGGCTTTCAGGCAGCTGTGCATGGGCGCCGCCATAACCGACCTTCAGTTTTTGTTTCCTCTTATTTCGTTCGCTTCACATCATCATTACCACAGCAGGACAGGTTATTGCCACTTTAGCTGCTACTGCGTCCTTCTCCCCAGCATATGCCTTTGTGGAGGCTCGTCAACGCCCGCTTCAGTGGCCAGGAATCTCGGTAAGACAGGAGAAGGTCGGCAATGGCGGCCCACTCTAGCGCGAGTCGAACGCGTGTTTAAAGCGTCTATAGTTGCAGGCAGGCGAACCAGGGCGCACGAGAAAGAAAACGAACCACGCAGCTGCCGAAACGTGGTTTTTATATCGCGTTGATCACACCGCTCGTCCGGTACCAGCCAGCCAACGAGGTAGAGGGGCTTAGAGTGATAAACCGGAAGTTCGGAAGTGGCACCCCCCCCCGGTTGCCGCCATGTTTTACGCAAATCTGACCACTCGTCACGTGACCTCACAAAAGCCGTGACGTCATCGGTAAGATGGCAGCGCCCAGAGCTAGTAAATGCGAGTTTGTTCGGTGCGCGGTAGCCGTGATGTGCAGCTGCTTTCCAACGACTTCGGGCTTTTTTGTGCTCGCTGACGCAAGTATAATGTGAAAACATGAAGGAATGAGACTTTATACCCATTTTCCGCAAGATCGCCCTGGATCATCTGGATATTAACACCCGTGAGACAGCATCAGCCGTATCGCCGTACTGGTGCCCGGATTCCCGGATGTGTTCGAGGATCGATAGAATTATGAGTGCTTTTAGCATGACATTTTCGCATTCTCTTAGCTTTGTTTGAACGTTGGAATGTCTGAGAATCGACGCGAAATGTATGCGTCGGACGTAGGGCCTAGGGGAATTCGTTTCAGCCCTAAGTAACTGCATAATCACAGCCAACTTTTAGCGAGGAAGCTCGTGCGATCTTTACGTTTTGTACTTGTAAACAATTTTACGATATAACTCCTAGCATAATATATTCGCATTTTTCTTGCTTCGTTTGAACGTCTGAGAATCGAAGCGAAAGGTATACGTCGCGTGACGGCCTAGGGGAAGTTGTTTCAGCCCTGCGTCACCGAATAACCATAGAAAATTTTAGCGAGGAAGCTCCTGCGATCTTTAACCTTTTGTGCTAATCAACGATTCTACATTCGATCGCTTTTCTACCTTTTTTGTGAGTGCGAATTGCACACTTATTTTCGGCTGCGAGGATGACGTTTTTATTGAGTGTGAAGATGAATAAATCGTTGCAGACCGTTTTGGTGTACGCATAGATTAACTGCTCATTTTTGTCTTTCGTAGGATTTATTGCAGCAATACTTTTTTTTCATCAAGAGTGCATTTTATTAGTCGGTCAATTATTTACTTGTTCTAGTTACCTGTACAAGATGATTCATATTTGTGCTCATCCCTTGCCCGAAAAGCAGTCTTTTTGAAAAATGTTAAATACCATTCCTTTCGGTCTCTTCAATAGACTTTTTTTCAAAAGTGTGGTCTGCCTATACTTCGCATCACCGTAACTTAGGAAAGGGCAACCGCCACAGCCCCCTTGTGCCAATCAGAGAGACGGAGTGAAGGCGTGTGACAAATCTGTGCTGACGTGCACTCTGATGATATGTTGTCATGTGCCTCCCTCCAACGTGCATATTGACTCACCGAGACTGTAGCCTTCGCCACTTGCCAAATTGTGATGGAACGAATTACAGCAGCTACTACTCTAATTTCCCAAGGCCTTCATACTTTGGGCATTTGTTCAACAAGAGTGTTATGTCCGCCATCACTGTGATCTCGGCTGAGCGCCTATTGTACTCGAATGCTGCATTAGAGTTCGACGTGAACAGGGGCCCATTCGTGTGCTTTACGCCGAAAAAAAATGGCGACAGTCGTGTTGCTTGATGGAGTTTTGCAAAGGGTCTATTGTGTCATACGTATAGGAAGTGTCCTGCTACATAACAATCCATCAACACATACTATTAAACTAGATGCTCAGAAGTGTGTTTGTTTTTGCAATTAACAAGTTACAGCAGTGTGCTTTAATGTTATCATGTGTGTAGTTTTAAGTATCCTCTCTGGAATGCCTACAAAGGCCTCTGGAGGGAATAAATTAATAAATAACATTTTCACATCACTGGAGTTGGTTTTCGGATGTGCCACATGTTCAGGAGACGTGGAACGAGTGCAGCCCAATGCAACCAGTCTGCCAGTCTGGTATGTCCCATTAATTAATATTGCGGGGTCAGAGATGCGAGTGTCGTCAAAAGGTCCAGCACGCACGGTAAACACAATTCTTTGTGCATAGACTTTGAAGGCGTTAAGGCGAGCAGAAATATGTTTATTTGGTTAGTTTATCAAATATGTTTATTTCCACTTGATTAAATAATTATTGGTTCTCTGCAAATGGTTCCATAATGAGTTCTTTCTACGACAGTCTTGTGTCAGGTGTTCAGTCATAATACCTGTGGTCTTTGTTGTTGGATGACGCCCCTTGCACGTCGGTGTTCAGTTTGGTCGAGTGGCAACTTTGACCGACTGATGCCGTCTTGTAATCATACGTCATGTGCAGCCACTGACATCTGATGCACTGAAGCAGCAGAGCTGGCTTCTAATCCGCAAATTTTCCTGGTAGTTTTCTGCATTAATGCAGCACGCTCGGACATGTATGAATTCTTCGGCGTTGGGGTGTCTCGTTGAATTGGCATTGAGTAGTGACGGGTAGCCGATGGCGGTCGTCGTGACTTTGTGGCATAAGTCGCCCTCGGTTCGTCAGATGCCGCTTCGCTCGAAGAAGTCTCCAGATGAATTGCCTGTCGAACTTGTTCCGAAACAATCTCAGCAATCAAAATAAAAGCCGGGCAACTGATGGCAGGAAGTAGCTTCCTGGTCTCCTCCCGGACAACGTTGGGGATGTCGCGGATGCCTGGGAGGCTGGCGTCGAAGTTCCAGCTGGACGGCTCGAGTGGCGAGAAGCTGGGGAGTTGTTGATAATGGCAGGCTCGGGCCTGCAGTGTACATTCAATGTTGGAAGCCTCGGTGATATGAACCCTTCGACTGTTGTCGTGGAGTTGCGGACAAGGCTGCCGAAGGTGTTGTACCTCACATGAGGGACATGGGATTCTTAGCTTCTTGTCTTCTGTAACATCGGGGTTGGCGGGGGTGCTCGATCAGGCCCAAAACATCTTCCACGAAGGCGGTGACGCTCTCGTTGGGGCCGCATCCTGGACAGAATATAAAATTAGGCTCTCTCTGGTCAATGTTGGCTGATGAACGTGCACTTCAGCTCGATCTTGCAAACTTCCCACGACGTTAAGGAGGATTTGTGGTTCTCAAACCAGTGTCTGGCAGTTTCTTCACGAGAAGTATAGGTTCTGCAAGAGCTGGTTGTCCGTCTACCCACTGTGGCGGGCGACACGGCCATATATTTCAATCCAGCCCTCGACGTCTTCACACACCTTGCGTGAAAGGGCATCGGTGTGTGACGTGCGGCGGGCATGCAAACGATGGAGGGAGCGGACACGGTTTGCTGCTACAGGTTTGTCATTGTTGGCTTAGTCAGCTTCGGTTTTTCTGGCAAAAGATCGAATTCCGGTGATTCTTGCTGGTAGCAGCGACTGGCTCGTATTTCAGGTTCTTTGTGGTGCATTTCCGAGGTTCGTCCTTGTGGTACTCGCTTGTCTTGCGGTTTTTCTGCAGGGCTTGGAATAGGACTTGGTTCACGGCTCGCCGGGCGTTTAAGAAGCGGGATAATCCGCCACCCGTGTCTTAATTGTTATCGGGCAACTCGGCTGAGGAGCCGCCAGGGTCCACACAGAGTGAAGGGCTATGGGCAAAGTGCGCAGCACCTCCACCAGAACATGAGATGACAGCTGAGCATGGCCTGGAACTTTCCAGAATAGTAAATATTGATAAAATAGTACTGGAGCAAGCATCCGTGACAATATAACAAAACAGACAGAACAAAGTCTATCCTGACCACTAAAAAGCTGCATTGCTTTAGTCGCATTCTGTCCGAATAAATCCTCTCCTTCGGGGTTTGGTGACTGCCGTGGACGAGCTGAACTGAAATGTATGTGGGACCACTTTTCTGGTAATGAGCCGCTGCAGACTGTCATCGAAAAGCGGCGTGAACGGATGGACTGGGTAGGTTACACGCGCGATGAAATGTCCGTACAGCTTGAAATTCGCGCAACGAGTGTTGATGAAACTTTTGTGCCGACGAAACGTGCAACAGACCAGCGGAATCAATACCAACTGCAACACCTGTGCTCCGTGAAAGTGCACGTCCACGCCAGAACAATTTAGGAAGCAGCACAGCATCACCTAAAGCACGGCACAGGAACTACCAGCTTGAAGGCAGCTCTTCGGTGCGCCGCGCACCAGTGCTCCGTGAAAGTGCACGTCTACGCCGGAACAATTTGGGAAGCAGCACAGTATCATTTAGCACGGCACGGGAATTACAAGCTTCAATGCAGCTCTCCGGTGCACCGCACAACCAAAGTAAACCTTCGGTCATTTGAACGAAGCGGCACCACGATTGCACCGTGCACACTGCCAAGCACGACTCACGCAATTTCCGTCACCAAACTGTGTATCCAAATATATTCCACACGCTTCACTGCAGACCTCGAAGATCCCGATGGTCAGCGAGAGCACAGAAACGTCACCTTAAAATTTATCCTAGCGGTATCCGAATCAATCCGAGGTCCGAGCAACGTAGGGCCGATTGTCTCTTTCGTGGCAATATTCCCCGTCGGTCACCAGCGAAATGCACACCGTTCCTCCGTATTTTCACGTTATACCTACGTCAGACACCACGCTAAACTCTGAAGTCGCTTTCGAACGGCCTCATATGACGACTTTCGCGTCTGAAATCAACTCGCCGAGACGAACAACGAACAAAGCATCCGACACTGGGCGCTGCCAATGCTCCGGCCCAGCTGGGGCCAGCCGCTGCCTGGGCGCTGCCATCTTTCATGTGACGTCACGTATTTGGTTTGATCATGTGACGAGTGGTCAAATTTGCGTACAATGGCAGCCGCCTTATGGGGGTCACTTTCGAGTGCAGACCGGAACCCCGGTTTATCGCTCTAAGCCCCTCTACCTCGTTGCAGCCAGCCAACGTTGCTAGGCAGCGGAGCAGCGGGGAGGGGATGCTTTGACTTACTCCGGATAGATGACGCTGCGAAAACTTCGTGTACTGAACAAGAATATTAAACTTTCGATTCGTTTGTTTATGTTGGAACGAAATAATTTCTATACGTTACCATTAAACTGAGAATATACTTGTTCAAAAGCGATCTCAATAACCGCACCCGCCGTGACGTCACAAAGTTAGTTCCTATGGCCGCCGTACGTGAAGTCAAGTCAACAAATAGTTCCGTTTTGTTTTTGCAGTTACACAGTTCATTCGCGACATTTCGAGAGAAGTGGGCGTGTTTTATGGTCCTTGTGCTAAAGGAAACAAAAAAAGGGTAATAAGGTGCACGTTCTTTCGATGTTAGAATCGTTTCATGGGCCCTTTAAGGAACTTGACAGTAACTCTTTATCACACACATTGTGCGCGGCAACCGGCACGAGTGTGAACCCATCAGGCTCGCCTACTAAGTGCCCAAAACGCGACAATAGAAAGAAAAATTGAGACGAATACTCAGCCGCCGGATAGAAATTGCGCACAGATGCTTTCGATAAAATTACCGAAAACTTCGCGGCAACCATATTTAATAATGTGGTTGGTAATTTTAGAAGAATAGTGACGGTCCATATCTGAAAACTGAACGAGCTCGAACGTTTTATTCGGTATCACATAGGAGTGTGACACTAATAGAACGTCATCTATAGACCATCCGACAATATATAGCTTTGTATTCTATTCCGCCTAAATTCTAATGCTCCGCAGGCCTTAAACATGTCTAGTAACATTAATCATCAATCTACAAAGTAAATCAGCTTTTACAAAATTTGTTTCTTGAACACCTTGAACATTTTTCCAGGTTAGAATTTTTTCGCTTAATTTATGTTTGAGCTAGATGTGAATAAATATCCTGGCAAGAGATTTTGTGGTGTTCGTCCGTTTTTTTTCATGTTTCCCCATATCAGGGTTTACAAGATGAATAATCCCCTGATAAATCGAATTCGGAAGAGGAATCTAAGCACATCAACATTTTTCCTAAAATAAAATGTATATAGCACGTTTTACTACTCCTTTTGATAGCCAAGAATGATCTCACGATTCCGCGTTATGGTATTGACGCTCATTGTTACATCTAGCTATAGGTATACGGCCGGGTTAGAACGAAGATGCACATTCTTACGGCCAACGTTGCTTACGACTTCGCAATGGGAGTAGTTCTTCTTTGCCATAGCAGATTGACGGAACTGCTGCGACCTCACCCCACCTACAGCGCTTTAACTCGTTCCAGCTAGACACCCGAATCTCAACGCGTTGGCCTCTTGGCTCCGGGTTGAATTGAAGGAACTTCCAGACTAGTTAGAGCTATATGGCTTGAGGCCGTCTGCTTGCAGGGACTTACGCAGAACACCTTCTTCTTCGTTTACAACGCAGATCTTAGCGCCCTTTCCCGGGTTTCGCGGCGTCGCCGTCGGCGGAACTGCGATAAATTTAGCGCTAAAATTGACGTCACGTGATCTCAACACCAATTCCATTCCCCGCTAAATTTAGCGGGGAAGATGACGTCATGTGACTTTGTGTCACGCCAATTTTTCAGCTAAATTTAGCGGGGAAACTGTGGAAGGGAGGAAGGGTATGGAGGAGGAGGATGGGAGGGCACGCAGGAGGAAAAGGGGAGGGTAGAGAGGAGGATGAGGGGAAGGTACAGAGCTGGAGGAGGGGAGATGAGGAGTAAGGGAGAGGAGGAGGAGGGGAGAAAATGGGAATGGAAGGAGGATAGGGAGGAGGAGGATTAGGAAAGGAGGGGAGGAAAAAGAGCAGAGGAGGAAGGAGAAGGAGAGGAGGAGAGGAGGGGAATACCCTCCCCTCCGTAACCTCCCCTCCTCCTCCTCAAGAGCTGCGCTCTAATTTTGCGTTACAGAGATTTGTAAACCCCTTTCATTTTTTTCATTTACTTCTTGTTACGCTTTTATTACGCCGGCGAAAGGATGCGCTACCCTCCGGCGAATCTCTCGCTGGACAAAAGACAAGCGGTAGCGTGGCGGCGACTACAGACAGGCACTTACCCCAGTCCTGACCAGCTCAGCCGATGGTATCCGGATCGCTACAAGGAAGACTGCCAGCTGTGCGGTGCAAGAGCGACTCTTTGCCACATTGTTTGGGAGTGCAGCCGGCTCCACCGCAAAGCCCAGCTGCTACTAAAAATGATCCCCAACCAAGAGAGCTGGGAAGCTCTTCTTCTCTGCACCGACCTTAAGGTGCACGAACAAGTCGTCCGACTGGCCGAGGACGCCGCTCGAGTCCAAGGGATTCTGGCCGTCGCCTAAGGGGTGATTGGGAGTGGACTCCTAGATGGGTCTCCGACCAATCGCTTAGTCTTTCTGGGCGCAAAGGTTGCCTACAACTACTACTACTTCTTGTTCATCTTCATTTTCCTCTTCATTGGTGTCATCATCTTCTTTATCTGCCTATTCATTGTTTTTTCTCCTTTTTCTTCGTTTTTTCTTTATTTGCTTCTTTTTCTCCTTTTTATCCTTCTTCTTTGTCTTCTTCTTCTTTTACTTTTTCTTTTTCTTGTACCTCTTTTACGTCTTCGTCTCTTTCTTCTTCTGACGACTAATAATATTACTATTAATATTAAAAACACATTTTTATAAACACATTAAAACACATTTTTATAAACTTGTCTGTTATAGGTTTGATCCAACGACTGTGACTGAGGTGAGATGATATCCTGCCTGGAGTGCAAAAGGAGGGTGTCATATGGGCTTGTGTTTTTGTGGTAAACTTTATCTAAGAGACAGATTCGAGAGGTTAGTATGTGGTCAGATAGTAACAGAAGCTCTATGGCATGTTTAAGTATAGTTACCCTGATGTAGTAAAAATTGTTGATGTAATGAATGGAGTCGTTTAACACCTAAGACTGTGGTGCAAAAAAAAAAAAAAAAAAACGTTTAGTCGAAGGAACAGACATAGTTCCTTCGACTAAAAGTATTTTTCTTTTTCTGTACCACAGTCCCAGGTGTTAAAGGACACGATCAGCTTCCACGAGCTCGCCTGCCCACTTACAGTCTTTTCAGTAATGAATCGAGTTGCACAGTTTTGGATTGCTTCAAGTTTATCGGCAAGGTAGGCTCGTAAAGGGAGCCAGATGGACGAGGCATAAGGGTGCAAAATTGGGATGGTTGGTAGTTATTTATCCTGATTTGAAAGCGCACAAAAGACGAGGGCAGAGTAAGAAACACGTACGACGGACAAGCAGGAGCGTGTCCTATGGACTTGTCTTTTCGTGTCACATGGACTTGTGTCCGCCGTACGTGTTTCTTACACTGTCCTCGTCTTTTGTGCGCATTCAAATAGAGGTAGAAGAGGCATAGCCTAGTTTTGGGCAGAAAAATGTTACGTAGGCCATTTTTCGTTTTAGGCGAGTGGTTCTTTACCGATCGTAAAGAACCGGTGGATCTCTGACAGCCGTTGAAAAGGCAAGACAGCCATTGCAACGGTTAGCAGACGCCGCCGCCGCTTTTGTGTATACTCACCGCAGAGCGCCGGCACCGCAGCGGGCCAGCAGAAAAAAGCCTTGATTTAAGCGAGGGGGCCGCTTAAGCCACATAGGAGCATTCACAAAGATAATGGCGGACAACTCTTGTGCCGATTGGTCGCAAACGCGCATGCGCACTTTTGTCAGGGTGGCGAGAAGAAAAGCGGGTAAAAAGGCAGACTGGTTGCAAACAATCAACGCTTGCGTCACCTCCTCACAGCTCGTATTGGGAACGCGGCCCATAAATCACGTGATCGCGATGGAGCAGTTGGAAACTCTGAAATATAAGGCTCTCAAGCCTGCACCCGTCGCTGGAGCGATCCTCAATTCAGGGCTGGGCGCGCTGACGTCACTGTAATTCTCTGCGCAAGGAGCAGACAAACTTGCTCGCCGCATACACCTTTCCAGCACTAATGCGCATGCTCAGAACGCGTTCCACAGCTCAATAGACAGCAATGGCGTCGCGCAGGTGGCTGTTATTGAAATGGAAGCATCATTCCACGAGCATCCAGAACGTTTTTATCTTCTTTTTCACTTTTGAAGGAAGGTCATGATTAGTTTGTAGAGGGACCAACGGATGATTGTGTTTTAATAATCTTCATTTATTTTGTAAAGATAGTTTTCATTGATTTACATGCACGACGCGACCTGTCGACGGTGTGCAGAAACGTTTTTTCTTATTAGTTTTGTGTTTCTTTTGCGTTTTTTGATGTTCCGATTTGACCGATCGATAGTAGGAGAGCAGCGAGAAGCCAGCATTTAGGGCCACATATGCCCATAAATAAATACCCAGCGGAATACCGTATTTTATGTTTATTTTTATAATGAATTGGATTAGCGACGCAATTTAGTGCGACTCATTTATAAGAGGTCAAATATTTTTTTTTTTTAGGTGCGAGGCGTGCAAACGTACTTAATGAAAAAATAAAAAAGAACAGTCACGTATTTTTTTTTTTTTTTTTCGGAACATCTAAAATTACACGCTTGCGGTGTTTTGAGAGATA